>JAGDFM010000069.1:83524-128342 GCA_019155715.1 Phytophthora pseudosyringae
CCCCCCCCCCCCCCCCCCCCCCCCCCCCCCCCCCCCCCCCCCCCCCCCCCCCCCCCCCCCCCCCCCCCCCCCCCCCCCCCCCCCCCCCCCCCCCCCCCCCCCCCCCCCCCCCCCCCCTAGCGACGTCGTGCTCCGCAGCAATTGCAGGCGAGGTCCGATAGTGACGCTAAGAGTAATGATGAGGTCCAGACTATACCAGCGGCACCTGCAGCTACTCAATCTTTCGGCAAGCGGCCTTCCGTGTTTTCACCGGTGCAGGAAGAAGGATCGTGATCTGGCCACATTGGCAACTTCAGTTTCCAGTCTGGTTGACCATATTGTGGGGGAAATCACTACAAAAACAGAACGGGCTGGCTACTGTACAGGCCGACGTGGCGTCAGTTCGCCAACAACTTGATGTGGTGGGTGATCGAGTTGCTGAAATGGAGTTAAAACTTGATTCAGTAGCTGACAATGTTGCGGCAGCCGTAAAGAAGGCTGTGTTGGAAAGCATACTTCTTTAGTCGGGCAAAGGTACGGTGACAGGTTTTTCTTATACGGTTAATGTGTTGACCAGCAATCTAACTATTTCGTTCCGGTTTAGTTGTCCTGCTAGTAGATCTTCCTCGGCTTCCTCTTCGACGTGAAATGCTACCAGCGCTGCTGCACTGTCGTCCTCGTGTTGAACCATCTCGTCGCGCATGGTGTTGTCGCTTTCGCCTCGAACCAGGGTAGCCAACTCCTCTAACGATCGTTGCTCGTATGTAAGCGCAAAGTTGTGTAACACGAAGCAACTTGTAATTACTTTTCCGTCTTCAGCGTCGTTGTTCATGTCCGTCTCTCGTCTTAGAATTTGAAAGCGGCCTTTCAGTGCACCAAATGCCATTTCGACGGGGATCCTGGTTCTTGAGTGGGATTCGTTGAACTTGTTGATTACCGGATTGTCGCGCAGCTCGTGCGAGAAAGGAGTTAGCATGTAAGGAGTTAACGCATAGCCACGCTGGCAAACAGCAGATCAAACCATTAGAGAACTCAAAGCAAAAAGAAAGCCAGAACCAGCTGTTTCATTACGGCACTCACTCATCAAAAGCTACGCTTCGCCGCTTCTGGCGGGGCGCCGCGCGCGCTTCCGCTTGTGCGGTCCCACACTCGAAGCGGAGTCGCTGCTCCCAGAGCGGTGCGCAATCTCATCGTCGCTCTTATGCTTGCCCTCCTCCTCCGACCCCGACGCGTCGACCACCGCCGGCGTGCGCGCCCTGGTTCGGCGGTTCACGGCCTTAGGCAGCGCGGTTCCGTTGCGCTAGACCTTGTGCCACATGTCGAAGCAGGACATGGCGACATCTTCGTGCGCGTGGCGCACTTTCTCGCAGAGGAAGACTCGTGTCGCCTTCGGGTTCTTCGAAGAGGTCTTGAGCTTGCAGGCTCCGCAGTAGATGGATGAGTCGCCGCCGTGCGCGTTGTCCGTACCCTTGAGCAGAGAGCAAACCTTGCACACTCTCGTTCTCCGCTTGAGCCCTTGGCTGTTGTTTGCGTCCCGCCATTCATCGTGCTGGACCGGCGTGTGCGCGCTCTTCCTCGCTGCAGGCCGTGGCGTCGACTTGGTTGGGGTCCCTTGGAAGCGCTGGCTGTCGCGAACCGCCGTCCAGTCCGCCTCACTGAGCTGGCAAAGCTCAAGGTGGAGCTGCTTCAAGAACTTGACGTGCGAGAGCTTGGCGAGGCCGTCGTTGATGCGGCGGCGGTTGAACACGATGAACGCGTTTGTGATTGCCAGGTCAATGAAGACCAGGAACAACGACTTGTAGTACTTCTTGTACTTGACGACCAATTGCAACGAGTACCTGTTGGAAGCATGTCAGTTCCACGATTAGAACTCCACAAACATGGACCTTCACGATAGCAGAGCTTACCTTTGCAAGCGCAGCTGGTCGTGAACGTCGACGCCGCCCATGTAGGTCTGGTAATCCTTGATCACCCTTGGACATGCGACCTCCACTTGAACACCAGTCATCTCTCGGCGAGCGACACGATCCATCTGCACGCTCTCGCCCGTGCACAGGAAGTGTACGGGACGGTTGTCCCACCAGCACAGCATCGTCATCCCGGGGATCTGCAGCGCCTCCGCGACCGTGAACGTCCCGCGGTCGATGATGTTAGGCCGCTTCTTCCTCTTGTCGACGATGGTTTTGCACAAGCCAAGCCTGTTCGTCATCACGGTGCCGATGGAGTAGAAAGGCCATGGTGAGCATCCGTATCGACAGCGCAACCGACGTGTAGGAGCGGTCGGTCACGACGAGGCGCATATCCGGCGACGCATTGGCAGACGTGTTGGTACCGAACACAGCCCGCAGATTGCGAATGACCGCGGCTGCGCTACACCTGACGTCGACTTGGTCGTCCGGCTGCGTCTTGCCCAGGTACACTACAAACCTGCGCCAGACATGATAAGATAGTCAGTAACATGTCCGGTCCACGATAACCAAACTTAGGCAACAAAAATAAGGTGGCGTGCCTTTCGGCACGCCACCTACTCACGGGATGCAGTAGGCGCTCATGGAGCAGCAACGCATGAAGTGCTTTGTGCCCCACTTGTGCGGCTTATCTTTCATGTAGAATCGCATGCGATTGAAACTTGACCGTGAAGGCAGCATCGCCTCGTCGAACGTCATGACTGATGGCGCGACGTACCCGGATTTGAACCGCACCTGGAGCGCGTCGATGACGGGTCGTAGCTTTCACGCGGGGTCTGTTCCGGCCTCGGGCTCGTCGTTCGAGCTAAAGTGCAGGTTGCGGGACAAGTGCATGAAATTATCCCTGGTTAGGAATTTCCCGAAGCAGCCGCGCGGGATGCCGCCCTCGTCCGTTGTCTTCCAGTGGTTCTCAAACTTCTCTTTGTTGGCGCGATCGCGCGAGCGATCAGCAGCCCGACGAAGATGCACAGCTCCCTTGCAGTGACGTCCGGCAGCGACCGCAGCTCGTTACGGATTGCTTCGACCGTTTTCTTCTTGTAACCGGGCCGCTTACGCTCGCGCGCCACTTGCTTCTCGTACTCTCCTTGTGCTCGCTCGTCTAGCTTCTCCTGGAAGTACGCGTTGTCGGCCTCAGCGATGTCCTCCCACAGGCGTGGCTGGATGAAGTAGAAAAACGCTCCAGACGCATCCAGTGTCCTCGGCGTCGGACCGTACGCGCCACTGTAAAGCCCGGGATATTCACGCAGGAGATCACCATCGTCGCGGGGATTGTAAGGCTGCTGAAGATAGTCGTAAGGCTCGTGCGTTACCGGCGCCAACCAGCCGTCGAAGCTCATCGCCTTGAGAACTTGCGCGTCGATCCTCCGCTGGTGATGCTGCCAACGCCACTGACAGCAGCCAGCAGCGTTCCATCGAACAGTGGCTCGGGCGGGGCCGGACCCTCTTCGTCTAGCTCCGGGTCCTCGTCTTCCAGTGGCGGCTCGCCGTCCCACGTGTAGTTGCCGTCGTTGTTCTCCCCGTCCGAGTCAAGTATTCCACCTCCAAATAGCGAGAGTCCATGCTAGCATCGATATCGTGTCCACATATCTTGTACATACAGCATACTGACCCACTGCAGTCTCGTCTGGACGCTCGTCATCCGACAGCAACCGATCCGTGCTCAGAGGCGACCCTTGCTCGGTCCCCGCGCTGAAGGCTGTCGCAAGATTTCGTGATTGTTGTGCTGGCTTGTCTACAAGAATACGATACCACGACAGACATGATAAGAACACAGAGTACCACGCATCAGACACGATACAACCGGTACCTTCGCCGCTGCTCGATTTCGATCGGCGCCGAGCGACTTTTCGACTTGCGCTTGGTGATCGCGTGCCTGAGCTAGTTGAACGACGATGTGGCGACTGGCGAGCGGCACTCGGGCGTGGTGGAGCGGCTTGGACGGCAGGTGGGGGGGGGGGGCGGCGGGTGGGCCGACGCGCCGATTTTCCCAAAGAGGGGCCGGGGGTTGAACGGCGGGCAGGGGCGGGTCCTGCACAAATGGAACAGCGAACGGCACGAAAGGCAGCGCCGATTTCGCCTGCTCACGCGCCTTCCGTTGCCTGCTTGATGTACGCGAAGTCGCTCGAGAGGCCGGTTGGCCTCGACGACCACCACCCCTCCTTCGGGAGCTTCTGCCAGCTCACGCGGAAACCCATCTGCGCGACAGGGGGCGAATCTGAAAGTGAGGGCCGGATGAGTGACACGCGGCGGTTACTTTCCACAACTCATGAGGGATCTGCATGGATCCTGGGACACGCTTGTTCTTGTGAGATCCTATAATGGTCGAACTCTGTTCCTCGCACCTAACCCAAAAAAGGGATCAGGAAAAAACCCAACCCTTGTCCATTGAATTTTTTTTTGTAGGACTCTTACAAACATCAAGTCAGTTTTCTTAACGTGTACGGTCCACGATACGATTTCCCAGTGTTACGTAGGACGGAAGGCACGCCCAATGGATGCCTGACGGGTAAGTCGGTGGGGTGTCATGCCTATGAGTGCGCGCGGCGAGTGCCGACGCTTGAAGTTTGAGAATCAGTCGTAAATCTCCCCAGAAGCAGTCAAGAGGGACAAGTGCTAACAGAGAGAGTTTCATATCTTCTTCGTTGTTTAGCGTTCCTAGCTGCGGCCACATCCGCCGCTCCGCACGAGCCCGTACCTTCACTGGACCCCGCAACTACTCGACCCCAACGCCTTTTTTTGGGGGAAGGGTGCGCGACACAAGTCAGTGTCGAGTCTCGTTTGACGGTAAAGTATGGATACGCGCCAAAGAAACCTTTTGCTAATAGTACTGTCGACGTATGCTGTTACGGAGGATTAGCACCTCTAACGTCGGTAGCACCCGCTAACGCAAGCGATCCTTGTCACTATTTGGTCACTCTACCGAGGGTATCTCTAGGATTTGTGGGACAGCAGCACTTAAATGTGGCGGGCGCCTCGGCACATTATGGCAAGTGTTGATTGCTTCCTTCCCGTGGCTGGAGGCTAAGCTACATACCCGACAGGGCATCAACCTTTACGTTAGAGCGGACAACAAGCCACCACCGAACACTGGATGCCTAGCAGACTTGGAGTAGGCCTATTTCGCGCTGGTGCTAGCAAGTTGCTGATGTGCTTGAGCATGTAGCACTCAGATGCTGGAGTAAAGAGCGAAGCGGGAGGGGGTCTGCCGTGAAAATGGAGGAAGTGACATTCCACCCAAAATATGCACTGCACTGCTACGTGTGCACAACAAGCAGCCTGGACCTTTGCAATGGCGATGATGAGGTCCCTTTTCAGCGTGAAAAAGCGCAGTCTCATATCGTTTGAGTTGCCTCCAAGAACATACACCAGGCCTTTGTAAAAACAAAACCAACATTTCTCAAACATATTGTAGACCTTGTTCGGCGCTGTAGCTCAGCCTACCACACCGAAGTCATAAATGTAACCTCCCCGCTGGAATCATCGGATTGATATCGAAGTCGAGACCGTTGAGAGATTTATTTCGCACATGTATGCACGTACACAGCGTTAGTCTTCTATGCATCTGGTTGCCCGCTACATGCACCGAGTTCGTATTCCAAGGTGCGCTGCTTCCGAATCAGGTACCTTAGCGCACAGCATGTCCTTAGGCGGGTAGCGCTTTGTTTGCAGTGAAACAGTGTCTGTGACGCATAGCAACAAGACAATTCAAGCGTACGTAGACCAGGTTGCGTGTATGACAGCTCCTAATCCACACACATCTCGCCTATGATACCCAACTAAGAGTCTCTGAGCTCAACCGCACTCTTCCGTAACCGCGATGTCGAGCAGTTTAAATGTGGCGCCAAAGTGATAGCTAAATGTGGCATTGGAAGCGATTAAATATGGCAACGACTCGCCACGCTTCGACGGGCATTTTTGACCAATTAGATGCCTAGAAAAGCCTTGTGCGTTACCATGTGGCAGCTAACGTCGGTAGCTGTGCGTCAAGCCTAACGTCGCGACCCTTTACGTCGACAGCACTATTTGCTAACGCGCGGTGTCCTGTGAAATGATAAGACCGTCATCCCACCGAGAACACTTCCTACTTCAAGTAAAAACACTTCAAGTAGAAACACTCGACACTTTCAGGAGCGTGCTTGTCTGCAGAGAGAGAGAGAGAGAGAGAGAGAGAGAGAGGCTCTCCATGCCAAGCTCCGGGCAAACCTAGATAATACTAGTACGTAGAGTTCGTATGTATTTGAGGCCCATCCACTTTTGGGTTTTGGCTTTCCCATCGGAGACCATCTTCGATCTGGTACATAGTTAAAGGCGTCGTGGTCCGCGACCCCATCGAGTCCTACAATACAGTAGCTTGGCTGTGCGTTGAACCGACAAATGCATGTAGCTCTTCAACTTACAGTCTCGTCCGATCGGGTCAGTCTTGAGGACCGGGGTCTGCTCTTGCGTTGACTCTTGTCCCCAGTGCGAACAAATGCCGGGGGAGTGAACGGGTGCTGAGACGCTGCTGTGCCTGTACATGCTGCAGTCACTGCAGGCAGTTGGCGCCTCACGATCGCGAGGGTGCGACTACAGTGCGCAACGAGTCGTTTGAAAGCACTGCGCTGCCCGTTTCTGCCGGGCAGATGGCACTACCGCGACTAGTTTCTTCACGGCACGAGGCATTTCTGCCCTGGGTCGTGCGACTGGAGTGCCTCGCTCTGTCACGGGGTACCATCAAGTGCATTGACGGTGACTACGTATGGCGCAACTCGCGGCAGGACGATGGTGCCGCGGAGATGTGGACGACGGCCATCGGATGGTGTGACCTCACGTTTCTTCCCCGAGCGAGGAAATGCACTGGCGAACGAACGCGCGGCGCCAGTGCGGAATTGTGTGTCGAGCACTTGCAAATGGCCGGCGGCAGTCGCTTCACCGTGAATCCGTTCCCGGACCTGGTCCTCACGGCGGAGGACCGCTCGCAGTTGATTGAGATCGCGCAGGAGCTCGTGATGGCCAAGTTCGCCGAGTACCAGGAGCACATCAACAGCCAGAAGTACGTGGACCTGGCGCGGTGGAAGAAATACTCCAAGGACGGCAACACGATGATGTACCTGGAGCGCAAGAAGTCCAACCCGGAGTCGCGACTGCCGGCGTTGCTCATGGTCGGGCCGCTGCCCGGCTCCCTGGACGAAAACCTGTTCGGCCTCGTGAGTCCGACGCTCGAGACGATGCGGATCAAGTCGTCGTACCTCAAGGACTTCAACGCCGCGGCGGTGCTCGCGACGATCGTGGAGCCGACCGTGGAGGACCCGTTCCGCTCGGTGGTGGTCAAGTGGATGGAGATTGACATCCCCGGCGCCTCCATCGGCTTTGTGCGCAACCGCGACTACATCTACCTCGAGAGCACGGGCATCCTCCGTCTCGACAATGGGGAGCGTGTGGGCTACCACTTGCTGCATTCCGTCAGCTTCCCCCAGTCGCACGAGCTGCCGAACCGGGTCCGCGGCAACATGTCGTTCTGCGGCATGTTCCACCAGGAAGCGCCGGACAAAACCGACTGCCGCGGCACGGGCGTCATGGACCCGGGCGGCGACATGATCCGCGTCCTTGGCGTCATGGGCATGGCCAAAGCTACAATGGCCGGACTCAAGTACTCGTACTGCGGCCAGATGAAGAAGCTCGCGTGGCTGCTCGAGCAGAGGCACGCGGAGGCGAGAGAGCACGGCACGCCGGCGTTCAAGCCCGTGTGCGTGACGTGCCAGAAGAAGGTCAAAGGACGGTCCTTCGGCGAGTTCGGCAAGGTCGGTAGCACGTGCAAATTGTGCTTCGGCGCCGTGTGCGCGTCGTGCAAGATCCCCAAGAAGCTGAGCTTCATCGCCCCGGACCTGGAGATGGTGCAGCGCAAGGTGACGTTCTGTGCGCGGTGCCTGATCGAAGCGACCCACATGGACACGGAGGAGGCTGCGCGCGTGCAATTCGTGTACAAACACACGGTGACGTCGAGCGTCTACGGGTCCTCGGGCCGCTACTCCGACGAGAGTACGCGCTCGGACAGCACCATGACCTCGTACGCATAGTCTCCAAGCTCAATTGTGCGTCGTGTTCATGGCTACATTTATAAGAAAGCGTTTATTTTGAGTTTACTGGAAGGTATCTGTGGACGGAAGAAGTGGACCGCAGCCTTGATTATTGGAGCGAGAACCTTGAGGGCAGTCGTGCAATGGAAGTGTAGGGATCTTCTCGTGTAACGTTCTTACGTTGCCAAACGCCAAAGTGTATCCATACCGGTTCATCACAGTCCTGTATGTACAGTACAGTATCGGAGCTCTTCGCGTCTCGTTCGAACCATCTCGGGCTCGCATTCGTGGCGCATGTGTACGGTTCAAACGGACAAGTCGTGCTTTACTGTTGTCTCGTTGGCGTCGTAAAAAACTGGGAGTAGGCACCAGTGCGAGATTTGTCGCCTCGGCCAGAAGGCCATTTCTCAACCTGCGCCCGACAGGAATACAACATCGAAATGAGCAATCGGCGCTTCACCGTCAATCCCTTTGGGGAATTGGCTCTAGCTGACGAGGACCGCGCCAAGCTGGTGGACATCGCCGATTCCCTTCTGCAGGCCAAATTCGAGGAGTATGAAGAGTATCTAAACAGCGAGAAGCGCGTCGATATTTCGCGCTGGAAAAAGTTCAAGACGTCAGGTGCAGCGACGACGTACCTCGAGCGCAAGAAGTCGAACCCGGACTCGAATTTACCTGAATTTCTCATGCTCGGCCCGTTACCGGGCACTCTGGACGAGAACATGTTCGGTCTCGTAAGCCCCACGCTGGATGCCATGCGGATCAAGTCCTCGTACCTGAACGACTTCAGTGCTGCTGCAGTCCTCGCTACAGTTGTTGAGCCGACGGCGGAGGATCCGTTCCGCTCAGTGGTGATCAAGTGGATGGAGATCGACATTCCCGGGGCATCGGTTGGAATCGTTCGCAATCGAGACTACGTCTACGTGGAGAGTACGGGCATTCTCCATCTCCAGAACGGCGACCGTGTCGGCTACCACACCCTCCACTCCGTCACTTTTCCAGAAACACACGAACTTCCGAACAAAGTCCGCGGGAACATGTCGCTCAGCGCCATTTTCCACCAAGAAGGACTGGATCGAACAGACTGCCGCGGTTCTGGCATCATGGACCCTAGGGGTGATATGATCAGCATGATGGCGGTGAACGGCATGGTGCAGGCGACCATGTCAGGCGTAAAATATTCGTACGTCGGCCAGATGAAGAAGCTCGCGTGGCTGTTGGAGAAGAAGCACGCAGCACAAAGGGAGCGAGGCGCTCGGGTCGTCAAACCAGAGTGCGTGACGTGCTCCAAGCCGACAAAGAAATCGAAATTGCGTGTCGGCAAGTCAGACAGCACGTGCAAATTGTGCTTCAGGGCGGTGTGCGGTTCCTGCAAAGTGCACAAGAAGTTGAGCTTCATTTCGCCAGATCTGGAGCTCACCCAGCGGAAGGTGGCGTTTTGTGTGAAGTGTTTGCTGAAATCTACTCGTCTGGACACACTGGGAGCTGCGCGTCACCAATTCGTCTACAAACAAACTGTCCCACCAGTTGCTTGTGGGACTTTCATCACTGGCGAACTGAGTGCGAGTTCGGATGGTACAGTTAACTCGCCCTGACTGTCATCGCGGTCACGAGTGACAACCGTTTAGATCAAGCCTCACAGTGGTAGAGTCGGAATTCTCGCCATCAACTTCACCATGATGAGATGAGCGAGGTGATTAGACGGTCATCCCCGCACTACAAACCATGGCCCGGCGGCGGAATCTTCTTGTGACTCTGTAGCCATTTTGCTTCCAAACTTACAACTTAAGGTGCACCACACCACGTCTCATGCAGCCATTGTCGGGTGTCATTCCTGAATCGACCATGTCACCCTCGAGCCTCCTCCGCCTCGCGCTCCTCACCGAAGAAGCCGACATCCGCCGCGTTGCAGCGATGGAAGCGGCTTCGTACCCTGTGGATGAAGCGGCTACCGAGTCGGGCGTCCGATTCCGGCAGAAAAACGCCGGTCCGTTCTTCTGGGTGGGATATCTGTCCAATGGAGAATCTGAGACCCTCGTGGGCTTCGTCAATGGCACGTTAACTGCCAGAGACGAGCTGGACGACGAGTCCATGAGCCAGCACGACCCGCTCGGATCGCTGCTCTGCATCCACTCGGTGGTCGTGGACCAAGCTTTTCGACGACGGGGGCTGGCCACTCAACTACTGAAGCGATATGTAGCCATGATCCTCGACTCGCAGCCCCAAGTGAAGCGCGTGATGCTTCTCGCCAAGGCCTATTTGGTGGGGTTCTACGTGAGCTGCGGCTTGTCCGTGACGAGACTCTCGCCGGTCGTGCATGGCCTCGACCCGTGGTTCGAGCTGGAGCTGGACTGCCAGAAAGCGAGACGACCCCCCATGATTCAGGTGCTTTTGTCTGTCTGTATGAGAAGATGGATACATGTGTAGAGTTGTTGACCTCTCTCTCTCTCTCTCTCTCTCTGGCTGTGCTCGTGTAGGTGGACGCGTTCTCGAGCGAGTCTTTTCAGGGTAACCCGGCGGCTGTTGTGCTGCTGTCACCAGCTGCGTACCACAAGCCGGGAGCGTCGGACTGGATGCAACGGGTGGCTATGGAGAACAACTTGAGTGAGACGGCGTACGCTGCTCCTCGTGATCGTACGGCCAAGACTCCTGACGATGTCGCGGAATACGATCTGCGCTGGTTCACGCCAGGTATGACGGGTTACTTTTTGTGAAAAGAAGAAAACAAATGTGCACAAGTCTTAACACGTTTTGGACTACATGTATGTAGGCGCTGAGGTGAAGCTGTGTGGTCACGCGACGTTGTCGACGGCTTTTGCCTTGCACGACGCTGGCCGCGTGACGACGAGTCAACGTCTTCACTTCCACACGCTGAGTGGGGTGCTCGTGTGCCGCTTTGAAGTGCAGCAGGAGTCGCACAAGTTGCTCGTGCTGATGGACTTCCCCGAGCAGCCGACGGAGCCTGCAGGACCGAATGTTGTGCTGGGCGAGGTGGCCGCGGCTTTGAGTATCCAGCCGAGCGCCATCTTGGACGTGAAACAAGCTACCACGGATCTGCTCGTTCGCGTGACGCCCGAGGTTTTCTCCGTACTCAAGCCGGACTTTGTGCGACTGAGCCAGTCCGACGTGCGTGGGTTCGCGGTTACTGCTGAAATGCCCCAGGGCAATGAGTCGAATGTTGACATCCAAAGCCGGTTCTTCGCCCCCCGTGTTGGCGTGAACGAAGATCCGGTGACGGGAAGTGCCCATTGCGCGCTTGGGCCGTACTGGGCCCCGCTGCTCAAGAGAACGACGATCAAAGCTCAGCAATTCACCCCTGTTCGTGGTGGATACCTCACGTTGGACCTCGTGGCGGCTGGACCGGGTCGTGTGCTGCTGAAGGGCGAAGGCGTCGTCGTTTTGCGTGGTCAATTGACTTCGTCGCCGTAGGAGTCTCTTTTAACAGCCTGTGGAGCACCAAGTAAATCTAGGGAAGCCGAAGAACTCGCTTGGCGGTGGTCGCATCTTTTGATACTTCATGGCCGCCTCGCTCTGTTAATGTCAATATGTACAGTACATGTACAGCATTTTAACGTGACGAAGGTTTCAGCGAGGTATTCCAACCTAAAACCCGGATAAGATCAAAAGGCAGTGAATAGTCCATGCCTGGGACTATTTTTATCGGTATTACTGTCTCCATTAGAAAAGTCGAGGCGGTTTTATCGGTATTGCATGTCTCCAATATTGTCCCGTACAGTGGCAAACCTCCTTTCATCAGGCCGGACTATATTGAAACTGACAGTTATCTGTCAACATAGACCCAACAATATAAATAACGCTTATGCAGTCTAACAGGATATCTTAGAGATATTCAGCCCCAAAACGACTGTACCGCACTCGTCCCGATGAGAGACGCGAGACGTAAAACCTTGCGAGATCGTCTTGCGAGGTTTTCTCAATCTGTTTTGGTACAGTAGCTGTCTCTCCCATTGCCATTGACGTTCACGAAGCGAAGAGGGCATTTGCTGACCTGCGTTGACACCTCTCGCCACGTTCCTGCGTTTCTCGTAGTGAAGAATGGATCACAAGCGCTTCACGGCGAATCCTTTCAAGGAATTGACGCTTTCAGCTGAAGACCGCGCCAAGCTCGTGGCAATTGCCGATGAGCTGGTGCTGGCCAAGTTCGAAGAATACGAAGAGCACCTGCACATCGGCAAGGCGGTGGACCTCACACGCTGGAAAAAATTCACCAACTCGGGCACGACGACGACGTTCCTCGAACGGAAGAACTCGAACCCGGACTCCAAGTTGCCCGCCCTGCTCATGGTCGGTCCGCTGCCAGGAACGCTCGACGAGAACATGTTCGGCCTCGTGAGCCCCACGCTCGACGCCATGCGGATCAAGTCGTCGTACCTGCAGGACTTTAGCGGTGCCGCCCTTCTTGCAACGATCGTGGAGCCATCCGTGGAGGAGCCATTTCGATCCGTGGTGGTCAAGTGGATGGAGATCGACATCCCGCTCGCGTCCATCGGTCTCGTCCGCAACCGCGACTACGTGTACCTCGAGAGCTCCGGCATTCTGCGGCTCAAGAACGGTGAACGGGTGGGTTACCACTTATTCCACTCCATCAATTTCCCTGAAGCGCACGAGCTACCGAACCGAGTCCGCGGGAACATGTCGTTCTGCGGTATTTTCCACCAAGAAGGCCCCGACCGGACGGATTGCCGCGGTACTGGGATCATGGACCCGGGAGGCGACATGATCCGCGTCATGGCCGTCATTGGGATGGTTCAGGCGACCATGGCAGGCCTCAAGTACTCGTACTGCGGCCAGATGAAGAAGCTCGCGTGGCTTCTTGAACAGCGGCACGCCCAGGTAAAGGAACAAGGGACACCACCGGTTGTTGAACCTGTTTGCTTATCATGCTCAAAGCAGATCAAGAACTCGATTTTGAGCGTGGGCAAGTCCAGCAGCACGTGCAAGTTGTGCTTCGGAGCCCTTTGTGGCTCGTGCAAGATTACCAAGAAACTAAGTTTCGTCACGCCAGACCTGGCGCTTGTCCAGCGCAAAGTGAACTTCTGCGTCAAGTGTCTTGTCGAAGCTACCCGCATGGATACGCTCGAAGCAGCTCGTCAGCAGTTTGTCTACAAGAAACCGGTCCAGCCAAGCGTGTACGGCTCTTCCGTCGCCTCCGATGTGAGCTCGGGGTCTGAAGTCACGAACTCCACGAGATCCCAAGGCAGCAGCGCGTAGGGGGCAACTTAGGGCGAAGGAGAGTGAATAAATGTACAATGATACCTTTAAACGTAGCTAACTTTTGTATGAAGCCTGGGTATCCGAACGGATACAGGTTTCGTCAGGTTAGATATCAAGTTGTCAACTTCAATGCGCACGTCCTTCAAGCTATAGAGCGTTACCAGGAGATGTCACCATCTTGTTGAACATTTCGGCCTCCTTCTGTTCGTATTATACGTGATAAGGTTTGATCTGATCTGGTCGACATAAGAACCTGACGAAACACTGTGCTTACATTTTCTACTAGAACGCGGGAAATCATCACAGCAGCTGATGGGTACACTCAGTGCCCTCTTCCGTTGTCAGGCCAAGCGTTCTTGGCTCAAGTCATTCATCAACTTGCGCGGCTGCGAGCATGAACGATCAACGCTTCACCATGAATCCGTTCGGGGAGCTGACGCTCACCGCTGAGGACGGCGCCAAGCTGATAGAGATCACGGACGAGATCATCCTGGCCAAGTTCGAAGAGTACGAAGAGCACCTCAACATTAACAAGAAGGTCGACCTCGCGCGCTGGAAGAAGTTCTCCAAGTCGGGGCCCACGACGTCGTATCTCGAGCGAAAGTCGTCCAGTCCGAACACGAAGCTCCCCAAACTGCTCATGGTCGGGCCTCTCCCTGGAACGCTCGACGAAAACATGTTCGGCATCGTGAACCCGACAATTGAAGCCATGCGGATCAAGTCGTCGTACCTGACCGACTTCAACGCAGCGGCCGTCCTCGCTACCGTTGTGGAGCCCACTGTGGACGACCCGTTCCGATCCGTGGTGGTCAAGTGGATGGAGATCGACATCCCGCTCGCGTCCATCGGTCTCGTCCGCAACCGCGACTACGTTTACGTGGAGAGTACGGGCATCCTGCACCTCAAGAACGGTGAACGGGTGGGATACCACTTATTCCACTCCGTTAGCTTCCCTCAAGCTCACGAGCTACCGAACCGAGTCCGTGGGAACATGTCGTTCTGCGGCATTTTCCACCAGGAAGGCCCCGATCGGACAGACTGCCGCGGTACTGGGATCATGGACCCGGGAGGCGACATGATCCGTGTGATGGCCGTCATGGGGATGGTGCAAGCCACAATGGCCGGCCTCAAGTACTCGTACTGCGGCCAGATGAAGAAGTTGGCATGGCTACTCGAGCAGAAGCAAGTCGACGCTCGCGAGAAAGGTACGCCGGCTTACATGCCGTTCTGTGTCACCTGTATGAAAGGTGTGAGGCACTCGAAACTTGGTGGTGCCGTCAACACGTGCAAGCTGTGCTTTGGAGCTGTGTGTGGCTCGTGCAAGATCTCTAAGAAACTGAGCTTTATAGCTCCGGACCTGACACTAGCCCAACGGAAGGTCACGTTCTGTGTCAAGTGCGTGGTGGAGGCCACGAAGATGGACACACAGGAAGCGGCTCGCGAGCAATTCGTGTACAAGAAGAACGCGTCACTCCCAATGTACGGCATGTCTGTAGTGTCCGACATGAGTACCTGCTCGGAGAGCACGATGACTGGGTACTCTGGCTAGTGTTCCTGCCAGTAGGAGTTGCCTTTGATAAGAAACTCGTTAAGATGGCTACATGTACACCATGAAGTTTATGTATGACACACCAGTTTATCTTTCAATTTGGCTACAGAGCATGTGCGGCATCGGCCTCGTGCTCAGCGCCCTCTGTTCCCCTTGTACTGCATGCAGCGTCCGTTCTCAAGCGTGTCCATGTGCATCAACCTCTCCACACCCCTCCCCTGATTCGGGTGGTGGCCCCCATGCCAACAACTCACTCGAATCCTCCCATTTCGACCTCGAACTCGAGCGGAGACTGTGCCAACGAGGCCCCGACCACTACCAGCGACTCCTTCGTCGCGTTACGACGGAATCCAATGAAGACGACGCCCCCCGTGGCTTTGCAATTGCAATGCACAGCGCGGTGCTGCATTTGCGAGGAGATAAAGTGACCCCCCAGCCAGTTGAAGATTCCGACGACAACGTCCTCTGCTGGAATGGGGAAGTGTTCGCGATGGATGGCGACGACCACGAGGAGGACTCGAAATGGATGCAGGCCAGTGACACGGCGCTGCTGTCTGATAAACTGCAGTTGGCAGGCGAGAAGTTGCAAGAAATGACGTTGGAGGAGCTGGAGAAAGGGTCCGACCCGGTGGTGGAGGTGCTGCGTCGAGTGCGGGGGCCTTATGCAATGGCGTGGCTGCACGACAGGACAAAGCGAGTGTACTTTGCGCACGATCGGTTTGGACGCAGGAGTTTGCTTTACAGACGGTGGGGAGCCGATCTGGAAGGGGATTTCGTGGCGGATCTGGCTGGAACGGAGACGACCGCGGTGGCGTTTGGTGCGAGTGACTTGACACGCTTTGTGCTGAGCAACGTGGCGGTTGGAGCTAGCGGTGAGGACTTGGCGCAATATCGGGAACTGCCTGCGTCTGGTATCTACGTGTTAGATCTGCGAGCGCGTGGGTCGACGGAGGTAGGGAAGCTGCCGGCCTTCCGAATGGAGTTCCACCCTTACGCTCCTTTGGGTATTAAGATCGACATGACAGTCTCGACGGCACCTGCACCGACGTACGTTCTGGATCGGTTTGGCTGCCAACTTCCGTGCCCAGCAATAGACTTCGATGCTGTCATGGCTCCTCAAGAGGAGCCAAGCACACTGGAATCCTCAGCGCGAGCGCTTTTGCTTGCACTCAGCAACGCTGTTGGCGTGAGAGTACGCTCCGTTCCGCCGCGTCCTGCTCCAAACGGAATTGCTGAAGCTCGTGTCGCAGTTCTCTTTTCAGGAGGATTGGACTCTGTGGTGCTTGCAGCGCTGAGCCATTTCCATGCTCTTCCGGGCGAGCCCGTTGATCTGCTGACCGCCTGCTTCGACGAGAAGTCGAGCTTTGCATCGCCCGACCGCCTCGCTGCTGAACTAGCACATGCTGAGCTCTGTGCATTGTTCCCACAACGCCAGTGGAATCTGGTCCAGGTCAATGTGCCGCGTGCGGAGCTCTCAAGCAAGCAACACGAGATCCAAACGCTTATGGCTCCGTGCGATACGCACATGGATTTCAACATCGGTGCAGCCTTTTGGTTTCTCTCACGGGGCCGCGGAGAGCTGCGCAAATCAGCACAGGAAACAGGAAAGACAACACTGGACGAGCTGAACGCGTTCCTCAAGCCGCAGCGAGGCGATCTTCGTGAGCTCGAGACGGAGGTTGCTGCACTTTCACTCTTTGAAGACCAGTCTGCGGACGATCACACCTTGCTGTGTCCTGTACGTCGGTGCGGCCGCAAACGGAAGCACGGCTGTGTACTGGGGGTCTGCAAAACTTGCTGCTTCAAGATGCAGCGAGCAGTGGGTAAACTGTTGAGTGACAGCGAGAACCAGCACGTCGACCAACGCGAGGCACAGGGTTATGTAGCCAAGTTGATTTCCATGGGTCTACAGTCGGAAACTCACCTTGATCTCCTGTTGGATCTCCTCAAGACAAAACGACAAGAGGAACGAGGTGAGAAATGGAACACTACAATCGAGCAGCCATTTCTCTCGTGTCGAGTGCATCGCTCCAAGCAGGAACAAGGAGGGAAAACTACGCAGTCAGTCCGATCACCAACGTCAACCATAGCGACTTGTAATCCTTCACCATCGTGCGAGTATCAGACCAGTGCGCGCGTGGTGCTCGTGGGAATTGGTGCAGATGAACAACTCGCAGGCTACGGACGCCACCGCACAACGCTGATCAATGGCGGGGAAGCGGCAATGCGAGCTGAGTTGAGAATGGACTTAGGGCGAATCTGGAAGCGAAACCTTGGGCGCGATGATCGCTGCATTGCCTCCCACGGACGAGAGACGCGCTTCCCGTACCTTGACGAGAACGTGGTGTCAACTATCGCAACGTTCCCAGTCTCCAGTCTCTGTGACGCTCAGTTGCCGCGCGGGGTTGGCGATAAACGAGCGCTGCGACTTGTAGCCAAGACTTTAGGTCTTCGGAGTTGCGCTGGCCTAGCCAAACGGGCCATCCAATTCGGATCGAGGATTGCCAAGGTTTCCAATAACAGGAGCAATCGCCAGACGCAGGGAAAGAACAAGTTTTCAAGCGTCGAGTGACGACATGATAAACGCCCGGCTCGCCTACCCAAGCGCACAACTTGCAATGATCGGTTCTCTCATAGCGTAAACTCCAGCTGCGAATATGTATGTAGTCGACCTCACGGGATACCGGATAGGACCTTCCTTCGGCAGCTATGCACTTTTGCACGCCGACCCTGGAACCCAATTTTGACGATGTCTACAATATGGAGTCCCGCTTGGTCTCAAATGCTCAACGAGTTTGCTGCGAAAATGATCGCATTGAACTAGGAGTCTTGAAACGAGCCATTCGAAAGCACGTGCAGTCAATTCCGTCCTCTCTAACCTGCTCTATCCTCTAAACCGAGTCGAACCTGTACTGTGAAGCACGGTCAATAATACTGGACAACTTCAGACTAAAGTTCTCACGCTCGTACTGCCTGGACCTCGCTCTCGTGACACGACTCCATTCGGCCATTTTACTCACACTTCAAGTTATCACACGCTCACAGCATGTTATCGTCACCTCCGACCGAGCATCGGTGTTGGTCTCCGCAATACCTGGATCAACAACTTCAAACTCCTCACACCACTGAAATTCCAAAGGCTCGACGATCGTCGCTGGATTTGAATGATGATTTGAAAGTACGCGCTGCTCGACACTCCATAGTGTACATTCCAGCCCCACGAGCATCCATACGATGGACCGAGAGTCTTCGGCACAGAGTTCCTGTAGCATCTGGAACTGTAGGGACTGGGTGCTAAACGTACAAATCATGATCCATGTAGAAAACTTTAGCTCATCAAAAACCGTTCGCCCCGTCCGATTCTCTTTTATCAACTGCAGTTCCCTCCACCGGAGCTGTTACATTAGAGACTCTGTCTCGACTGCTTCCTGTCGAGCCACCCTTCTAATTCTCCACTTGGCCTGCACATTCCTGCTGAGAATGTTGTTGTTGTTGCTGCTGATGTAGCCAAATCATGAAAAAAATCCGCTGACAACCTCACTCAGACTTGGCTCCACTTCCTCCTGCAGCCGAACCGGACGCATCTCCGGCATCCAGAGCCTCCACCTTGGCCACGCTCAGCTCCTCCCACTGGTCCGAGTCTGCGAAGAAAAATACCCATTATTCACTTAAATGTTACTAACTAATTCAATTCAATGGCCAAGCACGTACTCTCTCTCTTCCAGCACATGTAAATCACCGCGTCGTTCTGCAGCTCGTGGTCAGCCAGCGTCGCGGCGTCCGCGAACTCCTTGCTCTCTTTCTGTCATCAGTGAAAACATTTTAGAAAAATAATATTTATAAGAAGAAGAAAACAATCTTATCCTCTTCGTTTTATCTCAGTGCCAACCTGGTTGAGCCCCTGCCAGAGCTGGATGCTCGTGGGCGGCAGGTGGAACATGGAGCCCAGCTTCTCCTTCACGCTGAGGAAGGACTCAGCCATCTGCACGTCCAAGAACACGGTCTGGGTCCTTCTCTTCACGCGGATGTACGGCCCCATGGCGCCAGCGCTCAATATATCCGGCGGATATTATCCACACCTCTTGGGAACTGACTTGCCGCCAGTATGGCTCTCGCTCGCCAATCAGAGCGAGCAGCTCAAAATAGCAACTCGAGCATCACATGAAATGGCTACCTCGTCCTCTCTGTAGCCATTTCCTGATGCGCACGCCGCCGCCGCCGCTGCGCTCGCTGCTGCTCTCCGGTCTCTTGGCGCCGCGCGAGTGCGAGTCGCTGCTCTTCGTCTGCCGCGCCTGGCACGCAATTGCAGCCGCCGTGCTGCTCGGATCGCGCAGTCTACTGCTCTCCAGCGACGTTTGTCAGCTGCACCGCATTCCCGGTCGGGTGGAGCGTCCGGAACGGCTGCAAGCTGTGCTACGCCGCCTTAGCGAGAGGTTCCCGCGACTGGAGACGGAGACGTCGCTGCCTGCCGCCACAGACGAGCAGCTGCAGCGCGTGCACGGCGAGGTGTACGTGGATATGGTGGTCCGGATGAGCAGCAAGGTGCAGCGCAGCATGACGGCGCTGGACGCGCTGAAGCGCTGTGGAGAAGCCTATGTAGCCATTGTGGTGTCCAGTCCGAGGGCGAGCAAGATCCCCACGCTCCAGGGCAAGACAGAGTACTATCAGCAGTATGAATACGTGGAGCTGGGGGACGACATGACGCTCATGAGGCACACGCTGGCAGCGGCGAGAGTTGCAGCGGGTGGGGCGTGCTTGGCCGTGGACCGCGTTCTGAGCCAGAATAGCGACGTTCGCAATGCTTTTTGCGCGGTGCGACCGCCCGGACACCACGCGGAACGCTGCCGCGCGATGGGGTTCTGCGTGTTTAACAACGTGGCGGTGGCGGCGCTGCATGCGCTGGAGAAACACGGACTGAGCCGTGTAGCCATTGTGGATGTGGACGTGCATCATGGGAATGGGACACAGGATATCGTGGATAGGGAGCCGAGACTGCTGTATGTGTCCATGCACCAAGCGGCGCCGTGCTTCCCGAGCTCGGGTTTTGCCTGTGAAAAGGGGAAGCACGAGAACCTGCTGAATGTGCCGTTGCGAGCACGATGCACTGGTCAGCAATACCGTCAACAGTTCTCGAAGACGGTGCTCCCGCGGGTGAGGGACTTTTGTCCGCAGTTGCTGATGATGTCGATGGGCTTTGACGGATCGTCGCGTGATCCGCTGGGTGATTTCCGACTGGAAGCTAGCGACTTCTACTGGATTACGAACGAGCTGTGCAACTTGGCGTGGGAATGTTGTGATGGGAAGCTGGTGTCAGTCATGGAGGGCGGTTACCACCTCGGAGCACTTGCGGACGGGGCGGAGCAGCACATGCGAGCACTTCTGCACGGCTCCTGCCGTCCGGATGGCCTCGTTCCCATTGAGGTTCCCGTGTCGGAGCGATTGCCGAACTAGCAACTTATCATACAAACGATAACGATAGAGAATTTTGGAGAGAGAAGAATAGAAGCCTTGATGCACTGTTAGACGAAGCTAACCTCCCGCAACTAGGCAAGTGTCTACTTCGGAGCAGCGAGCATGCTCTCGAGACTAGCCTTCAGTTGGTCGTTGTTCTTGCGCAGCAGCTCCACCTCTTCTTGGTGTTTCTTCTCATCCTGAACCTTCTTCTCCTCTTCACGTCGCGCCACCGCCTCGCACCTTGTGCTCAGCTCCTCAATTTGCGCCGTCAGGTCACGCAGTTCGCCTTCCAGCGTGCGAATCTGCTGCTCCGCATCCATCTTCTTCTGCTCGGCCATGAGTGCCTTCCGCATCCCGAACGCAATGCTGGACTCGTACAGCGTCTGGTACGCGGCGATCGTCATCCGCGCCTCATCACGCACTCGAAGCAGCAAAAGCCCCCGCTCCGAGCAGTTGATCGTGATCTGCCGGATCAACTCGTCTACATCATAACACGTCAAACATTTAGAGCGAGTGATAACAGTATGCAACTAAAACTCTAGACGGCGTACCGAAGCACTGCGCGTAGAGCTCTTCGCGGACGGGACAGATACCCGTCTCCCTCGCCTGCCTTTGCTGCAGTCTCAGGTCCAACTGCTCTTGCAGGTTCACCACATCCAGCCTCGTGGCCGGGGTACTCGACACGTACTGCACCCAAAGCTGTCCGTCCTCCGTCCACTCCTTCGGTGGCAGGATCGAGTTCAGTATATCCTCCGTCGGGTTGCCGCTCTGCGTGTTACTCCCCGTGAAAACCGTCGGCTTCGACCCATTCGCGTCGCCATTCGGCGCCTGGTTCCCGAACTTGGCCGCGACGCCAGGTTTCTTCCCTTTCAGCAACGCCTTGTCCTTGCTCGAACTAACAAGGATCGGGTTGTTGTACTTCACCAGCGAACTCTGCGGGGGGATCATCGTAGCTCTAGCAGCAGGCAGGGCAAGTGCCATGCAACCAGCAGGTCGCGTCCTTTCGCGACATGGCTACGTTTGGTGTACACCACATCACCCTGAGTGCGCCATCTGCCAACCAAAAGTCTCAAATCGGTTTTATACGGTAGCGCCCAAGTCGAAATGGCTACCCCCGCTGCCGCGGCTCCAGCCGCCCTCTCGCTGCGTTCGCAGTCGTTCGCCAACCTGGACGAGGTCCTCTACCGCCACCTGCAGTGGACGCTCGCCATCGACTTCGAGCGTCGACAGCTCCAGGGCTTCGCCGAGTACACGTTCGCGTACACTGGCACGGCCAAGTGTCCAGTTCTGATTCTCGACACTCAGTTTCTGATGATTGCGAGTGTCTCAGTGGACGGAGTGAATGTCGACAGCTTCCACTTGACAGACCAACACTCTGTATTCGGCCGCGCACTGAGTGTACCCATTTCCAGTTTGTCCACCACGGTCCGAGTGTCGTACACCACGTCGGCCCAGTCCAGCGGCCTGCAATGGCTCTCCCCGCTCTTGACGGCAGGCAAGGAGCACCCGTTCCTGTTCACTCAGTGCCAAGCTATCCATGCTCGCAGTGTGGTGCCATGCCCCGATACCCCAGCAGCCAAGTTCACGTACTCAGCTACTGTTACAGTTCCGCAGTGGTGCACGGTGCTGATGAGTGCCATCGCTCATGGCTACGTCAAAAACAGCGACCGCGAGCAGACCAAAAAGTGGACTTTTCGACAAGATGTACCCATTCCATCGTACCTGTTGGCAATTGCAGCCGGTGAGATGGAGAGTGTCGAGCTGAGCTCGCGCAGCAGAGTGTGGGCCGAGCCCCGAGTGGTGACTCGAGCAGCTCATGAATTTGCACAGACCGAAGCGTTCTTGAAGGCAGCGGAGGAGATTACGGGACAGGAATACTTGTGGAAGAGGTACGACCTGGTGTGTCTGCCCCCGTCGTTCCCGTACGGAGGGATGGAGAACCCGTGCTTGACGTTCGTGACCCCAACGCTGCTGGCTGGAGATCGGTCTTTGGCTGATGTCGTGGCACATGAAATTGCGCACTCGTGGACGGGGAATTTGGTGACCAATGCGACGTGGAGTGATTTCTGGCTGAACGAAGGCTGGACGGTGTGGCTCGAACGGAAGATTGTAGCCAAGATTCATAACGACCCGAAGACGTACGATCTGAAGGCTGCGTTGGGCATGAGGGGGCTGGTGGAGGCGATTCAGGCGTTTGGGGCTTCGCACCCGTACACGGCGCTGGTGCCGAACTCGGAGGGTGTTGACCCGGACGACGTGTTCTCGCGTGTGCCGTACGAGAAAGGGTTCAACTTCTTGCACTACCTGTCAACGGTGGTGGGGTCCGACGAGTTCGACTCTTTCGCGCAGGCGTACATCCAGAAATTCAAGTTCCAGACGGTCACGTCGCAGGACTTCCGGACGTTCTTCGAGAAGCACTTTGCGGCGCAGCCAGCGTGGCTCAGCCAGATTGACTGGGAGGGATGGTTCTTCTCGACGGGCATGCCTCTGATCGAAAACAAGTTTGACACGTCGATGATCAGTCAGGTCCGTGCGCTTGGAGAGAAGATGACGACCACAAGTGACGACAAGAAGTGGGCGGAAGTCATGGAGCCGCGCACGCTGCGCAAGTGGCCAGCCTCGCTGTGGATTTTACTTCTGGATACGTTGCTCCTGCTGCAGACTAGCAGCCAAGTTCGTCTCACTGCCACTCATATGGACGCCATTGACGCGTTTGCGCACAACCATCTGAGCACGACGCACAACTCGGAGCTGCGTTTCCGCTGGTTCACGCTGTCTCTGCGCTCGTGTAATTTGCGTGTATTGGATCGCACCGTGGATTTCCTGAAGGAACAGGGCCGCATGAAATTCGTGCGACCACTCTTCCGTGACCTGTGCGTGACCCTGGGCGTAGTGCGCGGTGCTGCTATTTTCGAGGACTGCAAGTCGCGCTACCACCCGATTGCTGCCAAAATGATTCAGCGAGATATTGAGAGCATGCAGGCGTCGAAGAAGCACGTTAGAGCGATGTGCACCAACGACTTCAACGGCATTTTTGCGCACTGGCTTGGGCTGCCACTGGAATACGCAGGCTACTCGCCGTTGCTGGTGTTGCTTGGTGGACTGGCTGTAGCTACGGCGGTGGCGTTATCTAAGCGACGCTAAGTAATTCTGCACAGATAGAGTGGAGATGGTGCTACAGTGAGTGGTGACCGACGGCACTGTGTCCTGTGCCACAGGGGAGGGGGCTAACTCAACATATATGTCTGCATTTCGGGTGCGTGAGTGAATGGATCTTACCTCATGATAGTGATGTTCTTTTCCTGTATTCCAGGCTGGCTGCAAGTTGACGTCGTTCGGAACCGAGGGCGTCAACACACGAGCAAGTACCTTTGGAGTGGACACACTCCGAGATCTCCACTGAGGAAATCACTACCCACGCCTTCGAACTGAAGTTCCTGCCAAGTCCGTCGTGAATGTGCGTGCCTTCTTCATCGTTGAGCTGGTTGTCACTACGCTGTTTGTGAGTGCTGATGCGGTCACGGAGGCTCAGACATACACATCGTTGGGGTTGAAAATCACGGATAGCGTTAAAGCTCACTACTGGCTCTGGATGAGGCGGTCCGTGGAGAGCAGCTGAAGGGGACTCTACCTCTGGCGATAATGCTCTGACGACAAGACTCCTCCGAATGGAGCAGATGAACGGTTGAAAACGCAATGGAAAATCCGCGGACAATGTCTTCACGTTACTTAAACCTGACTAGGATGGAAGATAAGTTTTTGTAAGCCCGCAGCTGATGTGTTATGACTACGTGAACCTGACCGAGAAGGAGAAAGCACAAGCGGTTATGGTTTCGGTATTGCTGACCCGCTACAGTGACGCACCTTTGGCAAAGGTGTTAATTCCCCCAGGCGAAGCACACACGTTTCCTGCGTATGAGATTAGGCACTTTGTGGCTAAAGAATGCGGTGCATTCAACCAACCACAAGGGACCCTCACTCCCGAAGAATACTCCCAAGGTGCTACAGCTTGACTTCGAGGTGGATCAGTGTTCGCCAACCCGAAGTTGGTTCGTTGGATCACCTACTTGAGCTGCGAAACAGGCAAGGAAAAGCTTTGGATGCTGGTCAATCGGGACATAAAATGACTCTTCCAGCTGGGACTGACTTCAATTGCCGCCTTGTTCACTCTAGGCTTCACTTCTTTCAGCTTTTCTTTGATCAGCATGTCGTTTGACAAGACTGAGTTCGCCTTCCAGTCAATGAGCTGATGAACCAACTTTGTCACAGTCTCAACGGGTGTTGCCTGATTGTTTTTGAGAGCTCCAGATCCGATCACTTGTGACGACAACTCCTATACGCTGAATGTAGTTGTCCAAGACTTGCCATTGCCGAACGCAAGTCTAGGCTGCTTTCAGGCCAGAAATCGAGTCCAACGCTCACTCCATCCTCCTGAAAAGTCTACCAGCATCTGCCGTAAGTTTTGTTTTTGTTTTTCGAGTACGAAGCGAACAAATATGTTGGCTGAGGAAGGCGACGCCAGTCTTTGGCAGCAGATTAAATAGTGTCCGATGACTACTACGCACAGTAATGAGCAAGGTGCTACTAGTGATCGACTGCTACCATCCATCTGACAAAGTAGTCTGCGGATTAAAGACTCCACCAAGTCTGCCGCAAGTGATCCAGCGAGAGTTAGGTGACGTATTGAAATGCAGCAACAGCACGTCATTTAGCAGCTGAATCTCCACCATATAAATTATCGCATTTGCCTAGGCGATGACGTTGTGAGAGGTGACGAAAAGAGCTACTGCGGGGATAGAAAGACTGCGCACCCTGGTTGGACACGTGTTCTTGTCGATCCAAAATAGTTTTCCTTTGACAAAGTGCACCACCAAGAAGCGACACACCTCGTTGCAACGAGTACAACTTGGATTTAGGCGGGGTATGCCTAAATAACCGTACATCGCGTTAAGCAAGTCTCTTATTGTCCCTTGGGGGCGTTTGAAGCGGCGATGCCAGGCAAGAGCGTCGCTGTGTGGCAAGCAAGTGCTATGTTCAAGACGTGAAAATCGTTGACGTATCCTGTAACTGCGAGCTCATTCAGTGGAAGACTGGAGGTTCAGCGCTCTATGCAAGGATTCACGCCTTATTTGGCTTGGAACCAGAGGCGTGATGCAATGCGGCTCGACTATCGAGTATCTTCCGCCGATCTCTCCCGCTTTTAGATTCGCAGGCGCGATATAATCCGCCATCGTCGTGAGACCGATAGAGGCGCGTGGTGGTGGTAAGACCAGCTGATGCCTGATTAGCGCTATCGGACCAGTACGACGCAAACGACGCTCAAGCTTGGCTTTTGTAAGGCTGTCGTTATGGGCCGCGAGCCCATAAAACGCGGGACGCCGATCCTGAATCCCTCCAGCTGTCTATTCTTTCTGGTATTCGCTATGTCATAATTTTGAATACTTACGAAAACGAGGTTCGAACTCCCTGTAGCATCCGATAACCGCATCACATCCCTTGACGTTGAAGTGATGGTCCGCCCCCATCCCTGATCCGCCGTACACTCGCAGGCAACCGTTGGCGTATTGCCGCGTGGGCGCCTTCCATCAGTCCGAGCCAGCCATGCGTTCCGCCCCGCGCTCGCTCCTTCTCACTTGGCAATTTGCCGGCCCGAGCGCAACCCACCCGTCGTCTTCCTCCGCGCGACCATCACTCCGATGGCCTTCTTCAAGCCGAAAAAGACCGAGGCCGAGAAGGAGCTCGAGCGCGCGGCCAAGGCGCAGCGCAAGCACGCGGCCAAGGAGCGCAAGGCGCAGCAGGCGCGCCTCAAGCAGCAGCAGAAGGAGGTGAAGCGACAGGAGAAGGAGGCCAAGCAGGCGCACAAGGCGGCCGTGAAGAGCCACGCGCAGGCCGTCAAGGTGGCCAAGAAGGCCTCGAAGACGCGCATCCGCCTGGCCCGCAAGGCCGAGAAGCAGCGCGCGCGCGCTCACCGCCGCCAGATGCGCCGCGCGCGTCGTGACGTGGCGGTGGTGGCCGAGGGAGGCGGCGCGGCCCCGCCGTTCAGCAAGAGCGCGGGCTGCTACGTGTGCGGCAAGAAGTTCGGCAAGGCGCTGCACCGGCGTCGCCACCACTGCCGTCAGTGCCGCGAGAGCTGCTGCGTGCAGTGCACGAGTCGCACGCGCCGTCCCGTGCCGCTGTACGGGCTCCACAAGCCGCAGAAGGTCTGCGTCGTCTGCGAGACGCTGGTGCTCAACAACGAGGGGGACGTGGCTGCTCGTTCGCGGCCGCGGGAGCCGGCGGAAGCCGTGGTGGCACTCGCCGCTAGTGGCCGCGCGTCGCGCCGCCCGCACTCGGCGCCGCTGCCACCCACGACGGGCGTGGCGGTGGCCATGCCACCCACCACGCGTGGCCGGGGACGAGGCCCCACGCGCTCGACGAAGAGCAAGGGCGGCTCGATTTGGACGCTGCCGATCCGCCCGCTGCTCAAGAGGAAGAAGAGTGCCGAGCAACTGCGCAACCGCAAGCTGGATCTGGACTTGCAGATCGAGAAGCGGGCGCTGTTCGGCGGCGGGCGCGCCGTCGAGCTGCAGCCGCAGGCGATCGCGCCGCCGGCGCCGTAAGGAGCACACAAGGGTGGGTGCGCGTGTTCTCGATCGACTGTATTCTCACGGCTGTGGTGTCGACGCTGCAGCTGCCTTGCATGGCCATGAAGTTCGCTGGAGGTGCGGGTGGTGTAGTAGTATATTGGCATCCATTTCAACGTTATTGTCGCTCTTGCTTCCACTTGCGTGCGCGCCTGAATTGCTGGCAGGTCATCACAATCGCGTGCGATCAGAATCAAGGGCCGGAGCCAGGTACGATGGCCAGCCGAATATTGCTGCTCCTCGAGTCACCCAGCACCGGCTCCTGCGCTCCATATTCATCATGGTCGTCACGCTCGACACTTTTTTTCCCTGGGCTAACTAACGCAATGCAGTTTATGGTATATTGATTCACCAGAAGGGGCACCAACCGATGTAGCACTGGCAGAGGTTTTCGTGCGAGGTGGCTTGCGAGATGAGACGCTGCACCTGGGCACTCACATCGAGCGGCTCGCCGCCGTCGCCTTCGAAGTCGCGGCCGGACAGTTTCGCCTGCACGCGGCGAATGACGGCCACGGCCTTCTCGTTCAACGCAACGCGGGGCGCCGCGATGCCTTCGGGGCCCAGCGCACTCAGCAGCTCGCGCTCGCGGACGCTGCGGTTGGCGTGCAAGTCGCTGGTTCCCACCGACGGCGGCACTGCGTCCGAGGACGGCGGGATCTGCGCAGCGGCCGTGACGGACACGAACGAGGTCGAAGCGGTCGGAGCCATTCGTGGTGGGGGGCCCAGCGGCGTGCTGGGCGCCACTGATTGACGCTCCACCGGTGCTGCCTGTCCGTTCTCACCTTGCTGCCGTCGCATCTGCTGCTGCTCCTCAGTCGCACGAGACTGCGCCTGGATTTGAGCCTGCGTGACGGAGAAACTGCGGCTCAAACTCGAGTGGCCGACGCTGGATACGCTGGCCGCCAGCGACGAGATCTCTGCGTGCAGGTTCATAGTCGTGTAGTCGATCTTCTCGACGATATTGGACTCCTCGTTCTCATCAATCGCATCCTCGTGAACACGATTAGCCGGTGGCGCACGAGGCGGAAGCTTGCGCATCGGCAGCGGGATGGACTTGCTCAGGCTCATTGGCCGCGACGATAACGACGACGGGAGAGGCGGCGGAGCTGCCTCCGCCTCCTTCAGTCCTGGACGCGGCGGGAGCTGACGCGGGGCAGCCAAACTGGCGCTGACTTGGCGCGACACCGGGGGTTTAGTACGTGGCGGAAGTTGTCGCTCCGATGCTGGAGCCTCCTCTGCTTGAGCGCCGGCATCAGCATCTGCACTTCCGGAAGTCTTGTTCTCCTCCTCCGCTGCTGCACATGACCCATTTGTCTCTTGCTTCTTGTCTTCGCGTTCGTCTTTGCTTTCCGACTCCTGCCCTTGAGTGTCCTGCGCTTTACCAGCGGTTGGCCGAGGCTCATCCCGATCGTCCAGCAACGTGGCCGTCGACGAAGGTGTCGGGTCTGGAATCGAAATACTTTCACTACGGCGGTGTGGTAGTTCCTCATCGCCTGGGCCATGAGTCGAGGGCTCCGATGGCCCATGAGAGGAAGTCTCAGACGGCCCGTGAGACGAAGCCTCGGACGACTCGTAGTCGCTCTCGCTATCCATGCTCATCGCACTGGAAACGATCGACGACGACACGACGCTGGATGCCACCGAGCTGCTGGCGCGACTCGACGGCTGCACATTTGTCGCCGAAAGCAGACGCCAGTTGATAAGTGGGTCGTGCACGAAGGCTTCGAGCATTGCCATGAGACTGTGGCGATTCTCGCGCAAAACTGCCATCACACTCTCGCACGAGAAGCGAAAGTTGCCTTCGATCCCACTGACCTCCATGGCGTTCGTCAGCATCCGCGTCAAACGGAACGGGATCTTCTCGGGGTACTTTTCGCGATCCATCGCAACCTCGAAGCAGTCGCCGAAGTCGATGTGCACGATCGTTCCCGTAAAGCGGTGCAGCATAAAGTTGCTCGGGTGGCGATCGCCAAGTCCAAGAATGTAGCCCACCATGGACATGACGGCAAGCGAACGCGTGTAGTTCGTACGTCTGTCCAGCCAAACCTCCGAGTTCTCCGACTTGAGCCACAACACCTTGTACAAGTCCTGACCGGCCGTGTTCTCCAGAGCATACTGGAACACCTCCACCTTCTCCAGAAGCGTTAGAGCGTCGTAGTCCGGAGCCATTTGCAGCATCAACCGATGCTCGATGTTTAGCAGGATCTTGCGGGCCTCGCGGTAGTCGCGGATCAGTTGGTGAAGAGTGTCACAGTGCGGCACCCAGCCCACGATTCCAGCATTGTCGGACAATGGGATGACAGGATAGCGGTGGATCTTCAGGTCTTTCTTGGACGTGTTGCGATCGTTGATCAACAACGCGTTCACCAGACCAAACAGCTGCGTCACGCGCTCGTCCTGCCGCAAGTCCTCGTGGCCCTTGAGCAAGAACATGTACTCGAGGCCATTGGATCCGACGATCGTAATGCGGCGAGGCCGCTGCTTACTCGTGATCACTGCCACCGTTGGCAAGAAGCTACCAATCTTCACGATAGCATGGCCAGCACGGTATGTGCCCGGCACGGCCAACTGCAGGTTCCTCGCCGACAACAAGTTGGGAGAAACGACCTGCAGCTCCAGAGTTGTGATCTGCGGTAGTTGCTTGTTGATGCGGCGGAAGACGTGGTAGTAGAGATCCCATGCGCGGTTCAGGTCCGACTCATTGCGTCGATTGCTCAAAAATCGCTGCAGCCACTCGTTGGCTTCGCGGAGATCTCGGCCAAAGGCCCCGTGGAAGCTCACCTCACGCAGCGTCTCCGGCCCACGCTCCATCATCGCGTGCAGTGGCCGCAGCACTTCAGCCATGCCGTCCACATTGTGTTCACCGAAGTACAGGCGCGAAGCTTCCTCGAGGCCTTCGTGCCACATCTCGTGCCACAGAATGGCCACGCGAATGAGTTCGCGACTCACGAGCAACGCCTCGTCGACAAGCTCAACGTAGTTGGTGCGCATCGTGCTCATGATGGCGTCGGCGGCTTGCTGGCGTTCAGTCACCGACGACTTCAGCGCCACGGACAGCGGATAAATAAGAGCATGCGGATGCTGCTTCCCCACGGCCACAAGTAAACGGTGGAGCTGCTTCTGGATACGCGGGTACGGCGTGTGGATACGAGCGATAAGCTGCGGGATCACAATGAGCCACGTCTCGATGCTCACGGAACGGAAGCCCTTCTCCAAGGCAGCATGCACATCGGTGCGGTGGCCATGTGCGAACCACAGCGTGAGCACACGCAGGATATCCTGTTGCACGTTGGCGGCCCAACGACTGCGACCCAGCGCAACCGACCGGAAGAAGCCCTCAATTGCCGGAGCGATGTACGGAGTCACGGATGCAGATGCCGCCACTGCCGATGCAGTCGCATTCGCCGAAATGTGCTGGCTGTGCGTAGAGTGTTCGACGACCTGGAAGTTCATCAGGGCCCATGCATGCCACGCCTTGTAGCTGCGCGGCTCGAGCTCGGTACACAGCCGCAACGAGGACAGAACGCTCTCCACCGGAACATGTTCAATCTGCTGGTCGTGCACAGCAAGCTGCCACTCGGCCATCTTCAAGTGGCACTTGACAAGAAGTTCCTCTTCGTCACTCCGTATGGGCATCATTGCTGGTGCGGGGGAAGGCATGCCACCCATGCCACCTGGAACTTGGGAGCGATGCCGCGCCATGGTCGAAATACGTACGACCAAGCGGTGCAAGTCCGTTAGAGCTTCCTGCTTTTGTCCGGCAGCCCAGAGGTGCTTCAGGTAGGCGAATGCAACACGGTTGCGGTCCTTCTCACCAAAACCGAAGGACGGGGCTGCTCCTGAGCTCGACGGCGCCACACTTAGCATCTCTGAAATGCCTGTGCCATTGGATCCTGCGCCGCCGTGAACATGCAGCGCGTTCGTGAACACCTTCAGCGACAGCGAAAGATTTCCTGACTGGCGACACAGACTGGCAAATTGCAGGTAGGAATCGATGTCTTCATGCGGAGACAAGATCAAAGCCCGGACAACGACCAGCTGCTGCCACACTTCCACCACGCGTTTGCAGCCTGAAAGACGATCGCGCCACATCCGCATCAAGTGGCGCTTGTAGCGAGCTGCCTCCTCGCCCTTGGAAATCTGAGCACGGAGCTTCTTGTACGTCACCACCTCCTCCAGCTCACTGAGCTGCTGCAGTGTAACCATGCTGCGATATGCGCGACTGTAGGACTCGCCGACCAGTGCCCCAAGTTTCGTATCGAGAGTCTTCCGCGTCGCATCGATCAAGTTCGCCGCTTGCTCGAAGTTGTTCTGGTGCACCGCCAGTACAGACTGATACAGCGATAGCTCGGTGACGTCTTCATCCGCACCAAAAAGCCCATGGCCGTGCGTGTGGCCGTATCCATAGCCATGGCCATTGCCATTGGCGGCTCGAGAAATGACCGCACTATTGGCGTTGCTTGTATCATTTTGTGCTGCGCACTCGGTCACATATTGCGTCATGCTGTCCCATTGCGACAGGCACCAACTTGCCCGAGCACCAAGCATCGCCACCCGTCGAAGCGCAGCAGCTTCATCGCCGCGGTCATCTCCAAATTGGTAAGAAGACGAGGGCGGAGGGCCTCCAGCTGAAGCCAGAGACGAAGAAGAACCATAGCTGTTGCTGCCTCGGCGAAGCAGACCAGGGTTGCCTCTGCCGGAACCAACGCCAGAAGTACTTGACGGGGCTCGGCCAGCAGATAGTGGGCGACCCCGAGAAGACGGAGCACTTGTCTTGCTCGAACTACGTTCTGGCGAGCGCAAAGCTGCCCAGACCTGGGAGGCTAGCGCACTCAGTTCCTCCCACTTTCCCAGCGCCTCCAAGCACCGCATCTTTCCGATGCAAACCTCAATGTGGAGGCCTTGATCTTCTCCACCATGTTGCTGGGCATACTGAAGTCGTCGGTCGTACAGGGCAAGAGCTGCGTTCCAATCCTGTAGCTTCTCGAACCACGTTTCCTTCACTTGGATCACGCGACTGTGATGCGCCTGCGCGTACTTCAAAATTCCGACTGCGGCCTCTGGCTGACCAAGTTGGTTGTTAATCGAAATGAGCGCCTCGATGCAGGTGCTGGGCGACGTGTGGAACTCGAGCTCCTTGTAATGCAGCGCCTTAGCGTAAGCGTGGCATTTCTGTGCCAACTCGCCCAGCTCTCGAATATCGATGGGCAACGCCTCCACGTCGTGCTCCATGAATTCAGCGAGGTTGAGCAGAGTTTGCAAAATCTCAGCCGGGATTGTGTCACTTTGGAACGCAGTCTCCAGCGCTCGAACTAGGTAATCTTGATATTGCTCGTACAGCTCGTTCCAGCATGAAACAAACGCCGGGTTAAACAATGCACGCGCAAGCGGGTTGTAAGCCTGGGCTAGCGCGCAGCACGAGCGCAGTGCAGCGCTTGGGGATTCACGAAGCAATTCAATAGAGAAACGGCGCATCCACTCCAGCCAGTCCTCCTTCGTGCTGCGCTGAGACGCCTCCCAAGCTCGCCGCAAATTCTGCTGGTTAACGTGCAAGCGAACATTTGTCGGTAGAGACGGCACCGGGGTCATCGACGCTGCTGTCTGCGCCTGCAACTCCGTGGCAAATTTGCGTAGAGTAGGCGTCATAAACACCGGGTCATTCAGGAATGCCCGTGGCACACGTGCACCGCAACGCAAATTCTCTAGTGCCTGCGCTATCCGCTGCACCATGGCTTGTGGCGATGAAGAAGGGCTGCTGCCTTCGGCAACATTTGCAGCCGTTGCGAGATTGCCGCGGTGAGAGAACGGCAGCGATGCGATGATCTGCTGCAGCAACGGCTCAAAACTCAAGACCTCTGCTTGCAGTTGGAAAACCAGCGCTCCTAGCGCGTACAACATCACCTCAGAGAAACGTGTAGCTTCTGACTTTGAAGTAGCAATCCGTGCCGCTGCCGCACCAGCTGATCCGCTTCCAGACGATCCCGCCACGTTAGAGGCACCACTCCCGGTGGAGGCAGCGTTGCTACTTGAGCGACTAAAGAAGAATGGTCCCTTAGCTGAAACCTGCGACGCCACGCGCGCAAGGGGCTGAAGCAGGCGCGGCCCAGCGTATTGCTCGAAGTTGGCAACCACGCATATACGCGCCAGTGCGTAAACGGTGGTGATCTTCACTTCAAGCGGGGTGTCCAAGCTTTCCATGAGGTGCACAAGTGCAGGGACGAGCAGATAAACGTAATCCTCCACAGCATCGCCGAACACAATCAGCGACTGAACCACTTGCACCTGGATCGCAGCTACCGCAACTGCAGTGCTACCATCTGCCCCGCCATTTTGCACGATATCGTAGGTACTGGAGACGTGATCGCTGTTTCCACCCGAGATGCTGCCATGTGCCTGTCCGTGATGATCTCCGCTTCCTCCAACTCCACTCACGCCATCTCCGGAGCCTTGCGTGATAGCTGCCGCACCGCTAACACCTGTGCTAGCTCCAGAAAGCTCACCGTCAGTAGCAGCACCACTCAATCCGAAATGTGGCTGAAGAACTTCAAGCAATTTTGGCAGCAACTTTGGGAAGTACTGCGTGCGAAATTCATGCGGCGCCGCCTGCGAAATCTTCTCTACGAGACGTACAATCTGAGGCAAATGCGATCCCCAGAACCGCAGCGCAAGCACCATGATCGGCGGGAAAAATGGCTTCATGTGTGCGTTGACGATAGAAATCAGCGTAGTGAGCTGAAGGAAAAGCGACTCGCGTAGCCGCGGCTCACCGCGCGACAACACTCGCAGGAAAGGCGGCAAAATGTACTTGAGAAACGGTACACATTGTGTGCTCAAGCTCTTGAAGATGAACATAATGGCCTGGATGACGCCATGATGGTGTACATTCAATGATGGCTCGCGTAGAATGCGCAACAGCGCATGAATAGCCACCGTCGGGAAGTACGCCTCAGAAGCTGGAGACAGCTCCGTTGGGTCAAGCTCCAACTCACTGTCCATTAGCGAGCTTTCAAAGTCAAACGAATCGTCACTCAGGCTCATACCGATGGAGCCTACTTGTCTTTTCTTACGTGAAGAGGATGACAACGAAGATGTCAGGGCTCCAGCGGAGACCCCAGCGGCACCACTTACAGGATGAGAGGATTGCGAACCAACAAGTAACGTTCCAGCGGCGGAACCAGAATCAATTTTCCTAGTTCCAATAGGCGCAGCAGTGAACAACTGCAGCTCGATCTGCTGCTTCTCATCCAGTGCATCGCTTGTTGCCTTGCGGTCGAAGCTTGCGAGGTTGATCGTCACACCCAACGCCTTGAGGTCAATATCCAGGATAGGGTACTGTGACGCCATCGTACCTGCCACCGATTTCGAAACACCGAGTGGGGCAGTGTCAGCATTCTTCTCCTCTTCCTCACTAGCAGTAGATGTATCGGTCGTGGACGCAACTTCGTTGGCTTGTCGCAAAGATGCCCGCGAAATGCACAACTTGTACTTGTACGGGTCCAGTGCACCGAGAATGCCGATGGTTCTCATCGCCTCGCGTCGCAGAGACCACGGGGTACCCACATTATGGTGCAAAAGACTGAGGAAGATCTCCAGCAACTTGGGCGATGCCAAATATGGGCGGACCACGCAGCCTGTGCTGCCTGCAAGTTGGCCTAATGTCTGCAACGCCACTTGCCGCTTCTCAATAGACGAGTGGTCTTGAAGTGTGTGAATGATAAGTGGGAAGAGGTAACGCTCGTATGCAGCAATCTGCGTACGTGACACTAGCGCCAGCTCACCCAAAGTTACCAAAACTGCCATCGTCAACGGCGCATTTCCACGCACGAGAATTGGCAGAAGCACCTCAAGGATGCGCACGACGTACGGATCAACTAAATGCTGAGCAGCACGAATAAGGTGTCCCAGAAGTCGAGTGCTGTCCTCGCGCATTCGTAAATCAGACGTGTGTTGCAATTCCGTGACCAATTGGATTATCACGCGGCGCAATGACGGCATCACGAAAGATGGGTTGCGTGGCGCTAACCGCTCCAGTAACTGCATTGCACGCTCGCGAATATTTGCATTCTCGTCATTCAGCAACAGGAACACCAATTTCAAATGCGTTTCCTGACTCAGCAGTTCATCGAAGCGTGCATCCAACGATTCCACAACGCTCCGTCGTACTGCCCCATCCATATCCGAGATACCAACTTGAAGCAGCTGTGTAAGCACGAGATCAATTACGCGTCCACTTGGTCCACGCTTCTTCACATGTCGCCACGAAGACATTAGCGCTGTGTCTGGAGATTCAGGCGATGGAAGCAGCAGCTTGCTGCACGTGATCACCGCTTGTTCTCGAATGCGTGCATCCGGGTTCTTCAGGTACAGCGCAACGCAGTCGCGTACAAAAGGCAGAAGACAAAAGCTGCCACTGAAATTGAAGCAGCTCAGCGTGCGCAAAGACAACAGAATGGTATCAATCTCATCGCCCGTCTCGCCCTTAATCATCAAGGAGCCACTTCCGCAGGCTGGGTCGTCCTCAACACTTGAGAACCCTCGCTTCATCGACGAAAACAGTGCTTGAACGGCCGTTTGCTTCGCTGCCGGGGCATCAGTGGCAGTATCGTAGTATGACGCATCTAGTGCCAACTCACCCCCATCCCCGTTAGCAGAGCTACCTGCTCCACCGCTACTTCCAGGCGGATAGGCCGCTCCACCCCCACTGCCCAACGAAAATGGCGTGCCTCGCAAAATGCCAGAGATTTCGTTCAGCAATCGCTCTTGCACGTACGGTAGAGCGCTGGGTACACTGGCGACAACCTCGGCAAGAGAATCAATCAGCTCGTCGCTCAGGCCGCCAATCATCATCGTCTCCAGTACCCCGTCCCGGAACAAGAACGGCTCGAATCGCGGTCCCAGCGCACGCGACATATTGGCAACGCACGTGAGCGTTTGGACGCAGAACAGCTTGTTCCGTGTCCGTTTGCGTTTTGATACTGTATGTGGCGCCAACGACTCCTTCACCAATTTCAGGATCGGCGGGAGATGTGGTAGCAAGGCATCGCCCACAGCCAGCGACAGTCTACCCATAGCTAAGAAAGCCACGCCCCGCTCTGAAGGCGGCGCGGAGTACTCGAGAATCCGCTTGGTCAGATGCGCCACACAGACGTCCAGGTAGTACTGCACGAAAGCTCCCGGGCAGAACTCCGCCAACTGCGGCAGCAGTCTCGACACAGCGCGACTCACCAGTCGCTCCTTGGCGTCCTTGTATCGCAGCACCGTATCACACACTTCTCGGAACCTCGGCACCATGAAGCGCCCCGTGTTGGCGAGCAGCTCTCCGATCACCAGCAACGACCCATGTGCGCACTCCCACGAGGCCAACGCCGTCTGTCCGTTGCTCGTCGGCGGAGGCGAGCTCGCCGTCGTGGCCCCCACACCCGAACCCGCGCTGGGTCTCAACGCCAGCCCTTCAAACACTTGGTCGTACACCTTGCAGTACCACTGCACGCGGTGTCGGGTCTGTCTCCGCGTGATGAGCTGCAGGCAGGCCGCGAGCGCGCTGGTGGCCGCCTCTCGGATCTCGACCCTCTGGTCGCGCACCGCGCCCCAAATGCTCTGGAAGAACGTGGTCAGGTTCACGTGGAAGAGCGTGGGGGCCGCCTGCGCCAGCTCCCGCAGCACGAAGCAGGCCGCGAGGCGCCGCTGGCTCACGAGGGCCTCGTTCCTGGCCGCGTGCGTGCCCGGCTGGCCCTCCTGGAGCCACTCGAAGGCCCGCTTGGCCTCAAAGTCCACGAAGCTCGCCACCAACGTGCCGCTGACGCTCGAGGCCGCCAGCTTCCCCATGGCGGAGGCCGCCGCGAGCAGCGCCCGCGTGCTGGGCTGCGGCTGCTGCAAAAAGTACCTCAAGTAGTTGACGAAGCGGATGAATTGGTCCTCGTTGGACACGTCGATGAGGCGCTCGATGGCCAGCAGCGCGCCCAGCTGGGCGCTCTCCGAGGAGCCTCTCTGCAGTAGCTTGTAGAGCTGCGGGGTGAGCTGGCCCAGCGCCTTGGCGAAGCGCTCGGCCGACAGCTGCCGGCTGAGCGACGCCACGGCCGCGTACAGCTCCGACACGCGGGCGTGGCGCGCGGCGGCTTCCGGCGCGTCTAGGCGCTGCACCAGGGAGGCCAGCAGCGCCTCCACGTGCTCTCGGTCCTGGAACTGCATGGGCTTGCGCGGCTTGTAGGCGGAGCTGGAGGTCGCGAGGGGTCGCAGATGATAGAGCGGGCTCTTGGCTACCAGATGCACTGCTTGGGGGCGAGGAACGAGGTCGGGAAGGCGCGCAGATTGGACGTTGAAGACGACCTTCCCTCCTCCTGGAGGCAGTTGTGAAGCGCTTTGGCTCGGTGATATGCGGCTGGAACTGCGAAAGAAAGAGGTACTGTGGAGAGGGAGATATAACGAACAGGAGGATTTGGACGAATAGGAGAACACAGGTTTGGATTAATGGACGAATGAGCGCGGAGAGGAGTCATAAGACACACATTATGGATAAAGGAGACGCTGTCATAGCAACATGAAGGGCCTACACTGAAGATACTCTAGCAGTCCAAAGCGTGCAAATTGCAGGTTACAATAGCAACAACGACACCTCTCCGTGTGCATCTGTTCCTCCGCTAGCTCGATCCATCCTCAGCACCTGAACCTGTGCACGCGTCCACAAGCAGCAGCAAAAGAGAGTCCAGCTACGCAGCCTCCATACAGAGCGACGCAACAAGACACCCAGCCCACGCTACAAGGGGCCGGCCACGGAAGCTGAAACGGGTCGGTAGTAGAACGCGGCGATGAAACTTGCATTAAGCTAGTACCGAGCCACACGGGAAGAAAGGAGCTCGAGGAAGTTCCCCCTAGAGGATTAACACCGAGCAAGTCTGGAGCATCACGAGCCGAGCGATTAGGCCGACTTGCTCTTCTTGAGCTTCTCCATGAGCACCTTCTTGACGATCTTCTGCTCCTCAATCAGGAAAGCACGGACGATGCGCTGGCGCACGCACATGGCGCAACGCGAGCCGCCGTAGGCGCGCGCTACGGTGCGGTGCGTCTTGCTCACGTTCTTGAACTCCTTCGACTGCAGGTGCTTGACGCCCTTGAGCGACTGCTTGCAGTCTCCGCACTTGGGGCCGGCAGCGCGCTTCTTGCGGTACTGGGCGACCAGCGTGCCACCTGATCAGTCAATGCATACAACACGCAAGAGGGGCGTCAATAAAGGGAGTTCCCGAGCGTCCCCTGGGGTGTTGTGGGGTCCCTGTTTCTCTGTGGCGTCGTCCTGAACGCGCCCTAGACGCGCTGCTGGCTGCTGCTGCTGTATGACGTACCGGGGGTCTTGACGGCCTTGATGCCATTGGACCGGGTGGCGTACGAGTGCCGGCGGCGGTAGGTGATGCGCACGTTCTTGACCATTTTCGCTCTGGTTCCTATCTCCCGTTCTGATGGAATGACAACAGAGGCGGTGGTGGCGCGCCGCTCAGCAAGGCCCAAGGCCAGTCGTTTTGCAGCCGTGTGGACCACAGCAAGTCTGCGAGACTTGATGATGCGCAGTATGGGGTATCGAAGGTAGGAAGGGACGGGCTTTGTACGAAAAAAGCGAGCATAGTGAATGCAAGTGCCAGCGCAAACGTGAACGTAATCGGGGCCGAACCGAACTTAGCGTTCTTTGTGCGAATTTAACAGAATTCAAGTCTCATGGAATTACAGTTCTAGCCCACGGCGTAGCCATGTTGCGCTTCAACATGATAAACCGACCAAGAAACGTTAAATGATTTTTTACGCGCAGAACATGAAGACGAGCTGCAGGCAGCTGGCCGTGCGTCTCCCTACGACTCGTGCGCGGCGGTGTAGTTGTAGTAGACCGTGTTCTCGTACGTGGCCGAGCAGTAGGGGAACTCGGCGTCGTTGTCCGTGGGCGCGAACAGGCTCTTGCCGGTCGTGTACGTCACGTAGCAGCCGAGCACGAAGCACACGACGGTCACGACGATGGCCGGGATCTTCTCGTACATGGGCACGCGGTCCCAGGCCTTGATGAGGTAGAACACGATCGGCAGCAGGATGCAGTTCACCGTGATGCAGGACGCGCCGATGAAGTCCGCGAAGTCCGAGAAGTGGTCTTTAAAAATGATCGACAGCACCACGAGGATGACGATGATGACGACACGGAGCGCGACGTACTTGATCGTGTTCATGCCGCCTCGGTACTCGGCCATCTCCTCCTCGATTGTGTCGCCCTTGTGCTCGTTCTCGGCGTCGGCGACCGACACGTACGACATCTTGGAGCTGCGGGGTGGCTCTTCCTGCGTGGCATTGGGCGTAGCGGCTTCCATGTAGCTCGCGGGGTTCTCGAGGTCGTGCGGCCTCTTCTTGTGCATGCCCAGCAATAGACGCTCCGAGATGTAGAAGGCTGGGTTCAGGATGACGGAGAAGGCGATGGTGATGTGGAGCTGCATGAAGATGTAGGCCAGCACGACGACGCCCCATCGGGGAGCGAAACCCAGGTTGGTCATGCCCGTCTCCGAGTCCGGGTAGATGGTGAAGAGCAGGTTGCCCGAGATCTGGCAGCCTACAGCTGAGTACGCCGTGCTCGCCAGCGTCAGGAAGAGGCACGAGATGAAGGCGACCGTGACGCCCACGACGCGGGGCATGCGGGTCGGGTCACTGTGCTGGCGCTGCAGGTCGGGGATGACGATGCCGGCGCCGTACGCGAGCGACAGGTTGCCGAAGACGCCCGCCACCTGCGAGAACTTGAGCTCCGGGAACGGGACGCTCGGGTGGCCGCGCATGCCGTGCACCACGACGGCGACGCCGATGATATCGGCGAGGATTGTGCCCATGCAGCCGGCGAAGGCAGCGCCCGAGCCTTCCTTGAGCGTCGGGACGAGGCACACCGGCAGCACCATGAGCGCCATGAAAATGGACCACGTCGTGGCCTCGAAGGCGTCCGGGAAGAGGCCGTCGAGCAGCGAGCCTCCGAGCACGAGGAACACGCACGGGATCAGCAGGCACGAGCCCATCTGCGAGATGACGCACAGCCAGCGACCGGTGTGCCCCATGCACCACTCGCCGAGGTCTCCGAACGTCTTGACGGACTTGGGGGCGAGCAGCATCACCTTGGACATGGCCACGGACGAGTACACGTTGGCGAAGGCCATGAAGGCCATGGCCACCACGGCGATGGCTGGCCCGGCCCGCGCGAAGTTGCCGGGCATACCAAGCGTTCCAATGCCGTAGATGCAGCAGAAGAGGTTGAAGGACGTCTTGGCGTCCTCGACGGTGAAGAACGGCTTCTTCTTGCCCATGATGGTGGGCAGTAGGCGCGCTTTGGGACGGGGGCGAAAGGTGAAGAACACTTGAGTGCCACGAGACCAATTGCAAAGTGAGCACGAGGGGCCAAGGCGAGACAATCCCGACGTGGGGGAAAATCGGCACGGATTAACGGGCTTACGACGGTGGGAATGTGCGGTAAACCTGGCCGCGTTGCAAATCAAAGAGGAGCCTTGTTTTGGCTACTTTCTGGATCTGCTGAAAGAGGTGGCCAACGCCGCGCTTCTCAACGCGTGAAGGCGAGCTACCGTCTGTATGCTTCCGGCGAGGCGAGCTACCGTCCGTGCTCAGCTCATCACGAGCTGAGCCATCTTTCCAGGCACCGCTCCGTACTCGGCATTCTTCGCAAAACAAACCGACGGGAATGAATTGAGTGGCCTGCTGCAGTGGCGTTGCATCGGTGGTTCACGGCGGCGCTCAACGCGGACGGCAACTAATGCTACGGCGCGTGTTTGGCATCGGAGGCTCCAGCAAGTTATTGGTGATGGCCTGGTGCAGGGGCACGCGGCCCCGACTCAAAGAGTCTGATTTTGGGGAGATACGGTTCGTCGACAGCGAGTATCCTGGGCACATCCTGCCCCCGAATGAGGTACAGCAGTCTTCAACGCAAGTGAGTAAAACGGCATGCAATTGCTAGCTTTGGTAGCCGAATTCTGGGTCGGTCTGCAAGGTTGAAGCTCTTCCGTTGGAGCTTCTCGCTAGCTCGATGTGTCAATGTCCGACAAGAGCCGGAGGTGGTGGGCTGCCTGGCGAATAGATACGCAAAACAGGACAAGCAAGAGCGTTCCGCTCCTCCCTTAACTTACGGCGGACAGTCGATGAAGACGATGGATGGGCTGGGCTCCATTTGCACTGGGGACTTGGCTCTAAAGCCGAGATGAAACAACCGTCTGCTTCGACGTGGACTCGCGCTATGGCTGTGACTGCGCCGACCTTTTCTCGGTCGAGAACCGGGCAAAAGAGCTCGCTTCATTGTTCGAGGGGAGTGCGACCGGGTCAGACGCAAACTCGCGCTGAGACTCGTTTCGGTGTAGACGCTCTCCGTCGACCTGTTCTCGAAGCGAAGCCCGCCGCTGCTGTCTGATGAACTGCCGGTGCTTCGTCGCCGCTTGGTCTTAGGTTCCGCCATCGTACTGCCTTCTCCTTGCCACTCCAGACCCGAGCTGTACGAGTCTCGAGACGTTGGCGTCGTCGACGGCGGTGGGGGAGACGCTGGCAAGGGCACCATCGCGATTTCGCTGTTGGCCAGCCAGCCAGGCTCACCGCTGGACGACGACACCGACCCATCCTGGCTCAAGATCACGAAGGAGACACGTGTGGTCACTGGACTCGATGCCCTCGAGCTGGGTAACGGCGCCAATGGGGGCTTGGGAGACGTCACAACTGCTGCCAACGACACGCGGGGGTCCCTCTTGTACCGCTTTGGTGCCTCCCGATCGAAGGCAGCATCACTCTCTCGAGTAACCTCAGCGACCTGCGAGAGGTGCGTGAGAATCGGCGTCGGCTTGACTTCACTACTGCTGCGACGGCGGTACCAGCCCACGATGGCCGGGTCATCGTCATTCAGGGGCCACCCGTTGCAGCCTACAGACACACGCGAACGAGCACGCGTACTATTGAAGGTGCCTGCTGGCGTGAAGTCGTTCATGAACGGCGATGGTGGCGTGGTCGGCGTGTACGACGGATACCCCGAAGAGGTCGAGGGTGCTTTCCGTTTGAATCCCGTCGAGGAGAAGCCACGATTTCCAGTGTAGAGCGTGAATTTCCCGCTGCCAGTTCCATCTCGTGAGCGTAGCTGGAGTGCCGTAGGAAGCGTCCGAGTTGTTGAGAGACCAAGCGGTGGCGGGCAGGCGACGGGGCTTGCGCACGTGAAGCCAAACCCGCTGTCAAAACTGGCAGCTCGAGCCCCAATGGAGCTTCTGTCGACACTCAGTCCCGCCGGTTCCTTGTTGCGAGAAGTCACGTGCAGTCCACAGAGCTCGAGCCGAAACCTTGTCCCGCTCGAGAGTCTTTGGTTGCTCGGCGTGTCGTAGTAGCTGTCGTCAAAGCCCACGCCCCAATGGAACAACGGCGTCTCCCCCGGGTCGAACGCCTCCTGCTCGACGCAACACCCACAGAACAGGCGAAAGTGGTGTCCGCCATGGCCACGAAGTGATGCTAAGAACCGATGGCGGCGAGTTTTGCGGGACTTCTTCCGCACCCGACTGCGTGAGTTGACCTTGATCTCTCCGGGTGTCCCCGTCGAGTCTGCGAAGCTCCTTCGACTGCCGATGCGGACCATGGGGCGAGCACCGCCAGAGTCCGTGAACCCTTTTTTGCTGGGAATCCGAACCACCGGACGCGGCCCACCCGAGTCGGAGAACCTTCGTTGAGGACGAGCCCCGCCCAAGTCGGCGCAGCTCCGTCGACTTGTCGCTCTAGGCCGAGCTGGTTGGCGATGCCGTCCGATTCGACGGACATAGGCCAACGCCCGGTATCGGAGCTTCACGTGTTTAGGAGGCGGCTCCGTGGATGAAGCCGCCATTTGTTTGGAGTGTTGTGGTTCACGGCTTGACCTGCTGAGAGTTAGTTCTTCGCTTTCGATCGACCGAGCGAGCAAAATCGGAAGTGAGGCGTCCCGGAGAAGGTCCGAGGCCTGCTGAACGCTCGTCGACGTTGTGACATTTGATCTCGTGGACTCGGAGTGACCTTGGGCGTGTGTAGTGGAGTGGCCTTCAAGTGTTCCGACCACGGCGCACTGGGAAAAGGATCAGTTCAGCTTTTGGAGCGTGGTCAGCCTTGGCCCGATCGCAGGGACGCGAGGAGAAGAACTTCGAGTGGTAAACGAGTGAGGCGAGTGCTGGAATATCAAGTCGCATGGGAGAGTGCACGCCCCAGTTACGCGCAGGAAAGGCCTTCCGAAAGCCGATGACGTGTGTCATGCTTGCGGATTTGCACTCAAGTTGAAGTGGTCCGGCGGCATGAAGAGTTTTTTTTTTGGCCTCCTAGAGACCGTTCAAGCTGCTCCATGCGGCTGCCTCCTGCTCTCCCTGCCTTCCTTACTGGAGTTCGTCACATGCAGATAGTAGTAGAACTCTCGCTCAACTCTCACAGCTCATTTCCCGCGAGTGCGTTGCTCGGAGCCAATAGGTAATCGTTGGTAACACCACTCAAGGGCACCACGCACTGACATGACTCAGTTCATGTATAACCGACCTCCATGCTGCACGAGTCCGTGAAACTCATTTGCCCGCTCGTTCCTCTGTATCTTCATAGACTGGTTCTGACTCCTTCAAACTTATGCCCCCCCCCCTCTGTATCTAGTACGCGCTCGTTTTCGTCCTCTCTATACAGGCTGACTTGAGAGTCTCTGGGGAACGTCATTCACAAGTCAACACCATGGATCTGGCCGTCAAAGAGAACCTCCGTGGTCTGTCTAACTCCAGCTACCCTTAGTCTTCTCCAATCGTAGTGTAAATGCACTTGATCTTACTAAACAGGACATGTTTTGGTTCTTTGACCAACGTTGACCCATTCTCTATCTCGCCATATCACGAAAACGTTCATTGCCGATGGAGCGTTTGGCGGATGCGTTGTGCCAGCCCTACGTGGGCGACGCCGACGCCAAGTTCCTGCGGTATCTGATGCGGTGCTGCAAGAACTATTACGACGCCCCAGCCGCCTACGTCGCTCCGTATGTGACGATCACGCAGAGCTCGGGTTTCGGCAAGAGTCGTGTCCTGTACCAAGTGGCAAAGACGCTGACGACAAGGAGCTGCCCGAGAGCGAGACCTTCGACGCCCGACTCCTGTACGTGTGCGCACGCAGCAACAAGCGCTCGACCGGCTTCCCCGTCGCAACCCCCGAGCTCTCGGAGGTTTTGTTCGGGAACGCGAACATGATCCGCCCGCTAGAGGTCGCACTCGAGTACGCGATCGCCAACTGGGAGTCGGCGAGTGACTGGCTCGCGTTGTTCGGCGTAGACCCCGCAGTGAATGCAAACGCGTGCAAAAGGGGTCCGGAGGCAGTGGGCCCACCAACTAAACGGCAGCGTTTGGTGGGCGCTACCCCCAATAAAGCGCTGGCCTCGGCTTTGCAATCGATAATCGATACGGACTGGTCCCGGAGCTCTCGTGAGGTGGCGAGTCAAGACGAGAGGCGGGTGAAGGTGCTGGTGCTGGCAGTTGACGAGGCGAGATCTCTGCTCGAGAAGGAGGACGCGTATGGAGTCAACTACTTGTGTAACCTGCGTAGCGATCTGGATCTAGTGAACCGTTCTATGATGATGCGCAAGGTTTGCGGTGCTGGTCGACACGAACCCGCAAATCGGCGACTTGGACCCATCGCTTGCCAAGGGCGTACACCCGCGAATCAAGAGAGACACGTCCAAGTCGTTGTTCCAGCCGTTCGTGCTCACCCACACGATGGGCGTCATGCTGAATGGGGGCCGTCCTCCACAGGGTCCTCCGTATGACTACAAGGCGAGCGTCCTTGTGGACAATGCTAACAAAGTTTGGTGTCTATGGGGCGACCGCTGTGGCATAACTTCGCTTCTAGCCCGGATACAGATTCCGTTGGTGAAACGCTCTACTTGGCTGCATCCAAACTACTGCGTGGCTTGGGCCCTGGTAAGCAAGCGAG
>JAGDFM010000690.1:0-14679 GCA_019155715.1 Phytophthora pseudosyringae
GAGCAGCGATCAGCTTCGCCTTGTTCGGGTTGCTATTGTTGTTGGGCGCTGAAGAAGCATTGTCGATGGCAAGTAGAGCAACAGCGGCTACAATAATAATGGAGCTAAGACGCATGCTGGCTTCGATTGCAGTTTGGCGTCCCTTGTGGGTTGACTTGTCGATAGCGTTAGTCAGAATTCGGATCCAATGTCGTCTGAGGTCTTCACCACCCAGCGCAGGAAATCGCGCAGTGAGAGAATGCCGCATTCGCAGTATCTGACTTACGAGGCACATCCTTTGTCATATCCCAGATGGATTTTTAGTACCGCTCAACCTACGTACGGAGGTTATTGCGTGACACAGCGCGTAAAATAATAACACTCGCGTGAGGTCATGTACGCATTATGTGATCCATTTCGTACTTTATCTCAGCCAGCCGACCACGTGAAGGAACACGCTAGAGCAACCGGAAATACACCGTACAAAAAGAGCACTTTCAGTTTGTTTCGGTGTATTTCCGGGTTTTTCGAATATATCCGGTTAAAATATGGCATCTCAAAGGCCTTATAAATTATGGCAGTGGAAAGGGTGAAATCAACCCCGTTAAATCTAGCCAAATTGGCAGCTTCGTTTCTTTCACTGCTAGCACTGCCCGTGTCTCCAGGCTATGCCGTTATAGAACATCGGTAGTTGCTCTTCTGTGACACCCAAACCGCTTCATCATATTTTCTTTCCGGCTAGTATGGCGCTACGAACGCCACTGTCTGCGCCATAGTTTTGCTGCCGAAAGGGGTGAGGACATGCAGCTTGGCGCGTAACTGTAGATTTGCACTTTGGTCGAAAAATGGCGAGGTGCTTTTTGTAAATCTTGAAAAATGCATGTTTGTGTTCGCTTGGCTTATCCCACTTTGCAGTTTGGTTGGTAAACTTTGCAACTTGACCGGGAAATGGTGTACTCCCCGAGGCACTAGTGCTGTTCACTATCCTCCCAGATGCAGGATATGGAAAGACGAGAGGTCTAAAAGGGCGCCTACTGCGCCCTTTTACATATACACGGTAGTAGTCAAGGACACAGCGGATTGGCTAATATTTTCTTTTCTAGCGGCGACTGGGCGAATTCGACATTCATTGGTTGAAATGCAACGTAATTTATGCTAAAAAAAATCGAAATCTTTGTAGTTTGCGATGACCGCTCTTTCTCTGTCTCCGAATGATGACGCCATTAGTAACGCGCACGCATTCGCAGCGTCACCAAGACTGAGCGATGCCGGCGAGATAATAGCGCTGGGCTAAAGCAACAGGCTGACCGAGGGTGTGCGAGGGTGTGCTAAGGCAGATTAGCAGATAATTGGACCGGGCAGTTGCGACAGGTTAGTAGTCGAATGAGTGTGGGACGATCTTCAACGGACTATCCAGCACTTGATGTTGGGCGTACATATGCATTTGATTGACCAATTGTATGCCCACCTGTCCCACTCTAGTGATCAGCACCGAAAGGAACAATTTTCATATTACTATGCTGCGTACTGCATTGCTCATCACGTCCCGGCGCGAAAATTTGGCGCGAACGTGTAAATTGTACACCTTTCCCAACCGATTGATCTCAATTATCAATCAGGGCCACATTTTGCAGAAGATCATACCTGTCAGTTTATCTTGCTGTGGCATGATTAGTCACCACTTTCAGACCCCACAATAGAATTTGCTGCCGGGAGAGCATGTCAAAGCGGGCACGGGAAGAAGCGAGCGAGCGAAGCCACGCGAAGTGGCGACGGCCATCGCGCTCGGCTCCTGCTGCAAGTGATCTGGGGGGAGGGGCGTTGTCGCCTTCAACGTTGCGTGGGCGTGGATGAGGTGCGCAGGGAGCCACTCGAAACCATGTCCCAGTCGAGGTTTAAATACGCGCTATCGCTACATTCGACCAGGAGGTGACCCCGACGGCCAGAAAGATGCTGATTTCCTTCTTGGCGAGGCTGATGTTCTAAAATACGCTAGCGCAGCGACAGGTACGGCGCTTGCTTGTTGTTGGGTTCGAGTACGTGGGTTAACAATATTCTTGGTTGCGTGTTGTGGCAAGAAGCAGCAGCAGCCCGTGCGTGCAGCGACGGCGTCGACCAATGGCGCAGACGCTGTATGCGGAGACGCTGGAGATGCCAGTGATGGCGTCGACCCAGTACTCGAACAAGCTGTGGTCAGGGCATCTAGTGCACGAGCAGCCGGTGCTCGTCCAGGACGCGGCGCAGGCTATGGCGTTGGTCGTGTCGGGTCGACAGGTGCGGTGATTGCGTCTCGTCGTGTGATGTGCGGATGCTCGTGGGTGTATAAATATGAACATGTGTATGGTTGACGCAGGACCAACTGGCCCTCCGCAGACAAGTGCTGTTCCCGGGACACCTCAAGCCAGCGTGGCTACAATACACGGGCAGGCGCTTAACTCGTCACGTCGGACGCCACCGACGAGGACACCCCCAATGATGCTGCAAGAGTATACCTGGACAAGTTGATGGCATTCACCCCGGAGCGAGAGGCCTGGATGAAGTCTAAACACTTTCGTCCAGTTGGATCAACATACGTTGTGGGGCGTGTTTGCCGACGACCGATGCGAGGCAAGTTCGCCTCCCTGTTTGAGATTCGCTGGCTTGATAGCCAGTCCGAGAACGTTGTGGCGCATGTTAGCGTCGGCTGCGTTCAACGCGGTGTAGATAATTACGAGGCGCTTACCCGACCGAAGGGCAACCCCGACTGGCAAGAATTGGCTACCGGTGATGTCGACGACGATATTGATGTGGATGATGAGGACGAGCTGCGGGTGGTGGACAACTACAAAGAGTATGATCCTGAAGTTTTACTTCCTGCCAGTTTGGAGGAAGTCGAAGCCATTCAAAGCTAGCGATTTGAGCCTACGGGAGAGGTTGATGCACCGGCAGACCATTACGAGCGTGCTGATGGCTCAACAGTGACGGCACTTGAGCCTGCCTATAGGCACCTCTTTGATCACTCGGCTACGTCAAGCTTTCTTGCCTACTTGCCTCGGTACTTCTAGCGTCAAGTGCTGCGAGACAAACGAGTACGCGTTCGCAAATGATGACAATTTTCAACTCCATTCACACTCGCTGAGCTGATGGCTTTCCTAGGCATCATGTTCTACATGGCGTTGAACGACAAAGGCGAGTACGCAAACTACTGGGGCCAGCAACCGGAAGATATGATATTTGGCGGAAGCTCAGTCTCGTTGGATAGTGTGATGTCCCTCAATCGGTACAAACTGCTGAGGCACTGTTTGAGTTTCAATGCTATACCAACCACGCTGGATCGGGACGCTGCTGCTCGAATTAGACCTCTGCTGAAATTGCTGAAAATCACTGGCGGCCTCTACATCAAGGTTGAGCGGAAGGTGGCCTTGGATGAAGCCAGTGTAGCGTGTCGGTCTCGACAAGGAAGGCACGTGATTGTATTCAACCCAATGAAGCCAACAGGGAAGTATCATTTCCGACTATACGTTGTCTGCTGCTCATCTACTTCGAGCGCACTCAACTACAAGCTGCAATATTATCGATGTGATGTTGATTTCATGATGAAGCGCAGTCACTGCGGACAGAATTTGATAAGGTGTCGAAGATTCGCCAGCATGTACTGGAGGTCGTGAGACCGTCGTTCGGCACGAAACGCATCGTCAACATGGAAAATTACTACACTTCAGTCCAACTGCTTCAAGAGCTTGAGCTCAAAGGTCTGTACTCCCGGGGTACCATCAAATCGAACAGTAAGCACTTCCCCTGTCACACAATCCTCGACGACACGAAATGTACTCGTGGCGACCTTCGCCAGGCAATCTCTCGTGATTACAGTATGAATGCTGCCTCGTGATGCAACGGCGACGTCGTCAACATGGTGTCAAATGCCGACGAACCTACTATTACACCTGTCACCAGGATGGTAGGCAATACATCAGGTGAATATTCTGCTCCAACATGCATTGGTGAGTACAACCAGAACGTGCAAGGCGTAGACAGATTGGATCAGATCCGAGGCAGGTTTTCTATCGCTGAAGGCCACTCGTACAAGAGATGGCTTAAGAAACTTGCCCTGGCCATGATCGACATAGCACGTTCGAACGCGTACTTGACGCGCCGATTAGCAAAACCAGAACAAACAATGCGTGACCCGCATCGGCAATTTGTTATGGATTTGGCTAGTTAGCTCATGAACGGCAAGTGGGCTGAAGTTCCGAGCGAAGGCCGTATGCTCTACGGAGCCCGTGTGTTAGACGAAAATATCGACTTGAAGGGTGGTGAAGATTCCGGTATAACGCCAACTCGACGGTCGGACCGAAGCGCTAGCAATCCTCTCCGGCGGTGTACTGCCGTTGCATCAAAGCAAATTCACGACAAGAAGAGCAGGAAGCGACGCAGGTGTCTAATTTGTCGCTGGTAAGATCGCTACCCGACGGAGGTGACAACATACTGTCTTACACATGTTGTGTGCTTATGCCGAGAAGTCAATGAAAACCGCCAACGGCCTGGATGTGCCCACAGCAATCATGGACTTGCTGGGATAAATTTAACAAGTTTTATATTTGTTCACAACGAAAGGAAATATCCGTCGGGGCTCGTTGCTAGCTCAACTGAAGCCCGCTATGACTGGAATCGAAGCTATCACTTCCGATCTACTTGAGCCAAGTCAATGCGCCGCAAAGCCCGATGTCGTGCGTCAAATTCTCCTGTAACGCTCATACCGGTGTGTGGTGTAGTAGACATCAAATTCGGTGGTCCACTCAAGCATGGGACGTATTTGGAGCATCTACGGTACTACCCGCTGAGCTCCGGACTTAGCTGAGTTCCGGACTCGGCGATCCCGCTGAGTTCTGAACTTAGCGTTCTAATATGGGCAGAACTCAGCTGACTAGCTGAGCGGTTACGTGGGGAGCTCGGCGAGGAGTCGGTCGAGATCCGAAACCACTTCATTTCACTTGATATTTGTATAGGACTATAGTAAACATTAGGAGGAGCCTCTTGAGGGCTCCCGAAAGATATAAGATAAACAGAGCAGAATTTTTCCAGTCCAAGACAAGTGTACATTCTCCGGTAAGTCCCTGCACAGGCAGGATTATGTATGCCGTTAACACCCGAGAGGCATAGCTTGTAGGGTGTTGACTGGTAACGCCAAGAGATCAAGGTCGGCCCGGGGAAGGGCGTGTCTCGCCCAACGCGAAAGAACAAATCTCGCTGAGTCCAGCGAGTCGGTACACCGTACAGCCCGGGTACCGTTAATCTTCCAGCCGAGTAGCCATTGCTCTCGGTGACCCGTAAAAGCGCTAGCGCTCCTTCTTCCATATTTTGGTGGAGGGCACGGGAGGAATGGAGGCAGCTGAACTCAGCTGACCTCCGGAGTCATTGGCTTGGTTGCCAGGTCTCGACGAAGGTGAGACACCGCTGTCCCGGAAGGGACGAACTGCTGGGGACAACTCAGCACAGGCCAACAATCGCCGACTAACTCGGCGATTGTTTTGTTTGTTGTTTGGATCCACATCTGACGACTTTCTGTGTTCTGCAATAGCACAGGTGTTATAGCGTGATTGAGCTAATGCAGCTCTTGTCAGCTCATGCTGGTGCCTAAGCCGAGCTGGTGTTACTTGTGAACTGTTCCCATGGACGAGATACACGAGCTGCTACACTGGCGCGGACTGGTGACTAAGCTGGTGCTAGCGGCGATTGCGTGCGAGCTGCTGCTGAGCGGAGGTGCTGTTGCTGCTGCTGGACGTCGACTGCGACGACGTAGTGCGCGCGTTGGCGAGGCTGGTGGTCGGCGTCTGGCGTTGAGCTGCTGTCAGAACCTAGCTACTAGCGGCGGGTGAGCTGCGGCTGGCCGAGGACACGGGTGCGTCGGGCCGGTCAAGATGGCGGTGGGCACTGGTGCGGACGAGGTGGTGGGTAAGTCGCTGCTGGACATTGAATACAGGGTATGGATGCATACAAGTGCGAGAGGACATTTATATATTTGTGTAAATATAGAGAGACGTCAAAGCTGACTTCCAACTGCATTCTACCTTCCGTCTCGTGTGAGCTTCCAGCAAGCGCAAAATGGCTGCGTGTATCTCATCCTGTGCCTAGGACAAAACAGTGAAGTTGACGCAACGAAGCGATCTTTTGGCATGGCGCTTAGCTCTCGAGCTACAAAAGGTTTTGCAGCTTCCTCAAACAAAAAGTAGTTTGCGAAGAAAACCGTAGCCTCGGCCGTAGGAACCTGACTCGAAGGAAGTACGTCCCGCACATCCGCAGCCTTCATAGTCACCTTTCGAAGAAGCGGGTAGGAATCAGCGTGTTGCCCAATATACCGTGTCGCGAGCGAGCATTGCTCAGCTCGGACTTCAACACCTATGCACCTGCTGACCTTCGTTGTCAGCGCAACTTGAGCCAGAACATTGCCTATTCCTGCGCCGACGTCCCGGAACACATCGTGCTTGTCTAGCGGCTCCATTATGGCAAGCATGTCGGCGACACCAGGCGGCAGTAGCTCTCCCGCGTTGTTCTGGGTTGTTCCAGCCTCCTGGCGAATGTCATTGACAGTGACTTCGCTAAAAAATGGACGCGAGAACACGTATGGCGTTCGGCAATTGGAACAATGCTGTAGCATCCGCGGACTACTCCAGTAGTGCACCGACCATTCCTTCCGCCACTGGCCGCTCCACCGCTGCGCCGACAATTACTTCCGCCACTGCCTCGGCCGACTGCTCCACCGCTGCGCCGACAATTTCCTCCGCCACTGGCCGTTCCATCTGGCGCGAGTTTGTTCGTGCCCCCATTCGTCACTAGAGTAGGTGTAATGCCGGCCGTGGATAACAACACACGGTCGCCTACAGCAAACTTGTCGAGGTTCTTGCGGCCTCGACGATCAGCATTCTCCTTGTGGCGATCGACAGCTGATGCGATCGCGTCACGCACGTAGCTAACAACGGACCCACGTTGTTGCAAGAACTCGGTAACCGCTACAACATCGCTTGGTTGTCTCGCAATAACTGGATCAAAGTTTGCTTGGATCGGCGCGGCCGGATTTGCCGCGCCTGGTTCTTCTTGAAGAGCCGTGGACGAATCAGCGTCCTGGAGGTTCAATCTGCTACGAGTGCAGGCGCCGCCCGCGTGGCGGCGCGCGTGCGTACTCCAGGCACTGAAGACTTCTTCTTGGACCGTGTCGACACGGCGTTCACACCGTGGGAGCGCGAAGGCGAACTCTTCTGCGTCATCTTCACTCCTCTCGCCCGTTGTAGTTGAGCGCTCCAACCCTAGGAGTGCTGGAACTCGTGGATGTCGACCGTTGTTCTGAAAGAACGGCGTGAGCCCCGTCGAAGCGTGGACGGCGTTGTTGATCGCAAACTCGGCCATGGGTAAGAACGTACTCCATGACTTGAACGACGTGGCGTAACTACGCAGCACGTCCTCGAGCACGCGGTTCGCGCACTCTGTCTGGCCGTCCGTCTCTGGGTGGGCTGTAGTGGACATCTATAGCCGTGTGCCGAGAAGTTATAAAGGTTTTGCCAAAACGCAGCTGTAAAACGGGGATCTCGATCGGACACGATCGAGGTCGGAATGCCATGGTGTCGATACACCATGTCCACGAAGCTCGCCGCATTCTGGACCGCGGTGACGGTAGGAGCCACTGGAGCGAGATGCACCATCTTGCTGAATCTGTCAACGAAGACCACGACACCCGGCCAACCGTGGGTTTCTCGAAGGAAACCGAATATAAAGTCCATGCTCATCGAGTGCCATGTGTCCTGGTGGATTGGCAGAGGTCGAAGTGAAACCTGCTTCGACGGAGCTGGCCTGACGCGTTAGCACGCTTCACATGAGCGTACCCATTTCCTGACCCATTTGTACATGTGTGTCCAGTGGAAGTCGCGGGATAGCGCCGCGAATGTCTTCTCGCGGCGAAGGTGGCCGCCACTTGGCGAGTCGTGAAACTCAGTCCAGCACGAAGGTCGTCGTCAAGTGGGACGACGACACGCGGATGGTCTGCTCGGTCGACGCAGTAAATCAGGAGATTCCCGTCCAGTAAGTACCGGTCGATGCGGGCACGACTGCGCGGAGACAATCGGCGTCGTGCCGTATCCGACGGATCCATCAAGTACTTGATCAGCTCGGAGCACGCCGCGTCGGAGTCGTACGCGACTGCGATCTCATCGCAGAGTGGGCTGGTCGCTGCGACCTCGACTGCAGTGACGCCTTCGGCGGTACACACAGCACACTCATCGTCGTCCTCGTCGCCAATAGTATGCCGACCAGTCTGCGCGTGGTCTGGTCGACGCGAAGCACGTCTGCGAGGATGTTGGTATTGCCAGGCTTGTAGTGAACCACGAAGTTATACTCGGAGAATAGAGAGATCCAGCGCGCCATGCGCTGGGACAAATGTGGGCTCTTCGTCGCTGTCCGCAGCGACGCGTGATCGGTGTACAGGGCGGATGTCTGTTCGCCCAGTAGATAGATCCGAAACTTGATGAGCGCGTAGCGCATGGCCAGCAGTTCCTTGTCGTGGACAGGATAGTTCCGCTCTGCTGGCATGACTGGTATCTCACTACTCGCTCGCGCCCCTCATCGTCGTACTGCATCATCGCACACCCGATCGCGAAGTCGCTGGCGTCAGACACCATATGAAACGGCTTCGAGTGATCAGACAGCATCAGGACGGGTGTGCGTGGACAAGCTCTGTTTCACCGCATTGAAGGCAGCTTGGTACTGGGGACGCCACGACCACGTGGTGTCGGCCTTGAGAAGCTGCGACAAAGGACGGACTGTCGAAGCGAAGTCCATCGAGTACTGATGGAGGTAGGTCGCCAGGCCTAGCCACTGGCGGAGCTGTTTCAGATCCTGTGGCGCCGACCACGTGCAGATGGCTTCCACCTTCTCCGGGTCAGCACGGACACCATCCTTGCTGACGTAGCTCCCGAGCATTGGGATCTCGGGGGCACATAAGATACACTTCTTCAAGTTGGCGTACAACTTGTTCTCGTGCATCACCTCGAACACCTGACGGAGGTGATCCAAATGTACGTCGATGTCGGTCTTGCCGCGCTCGGCGTGACTGTGGATAAAGATGTCGTCAAAATAGCTGGGCGCGAAGTCCCGGAATGGTCGTAGCAGGTTGGAGACCATCCTGCTGAAGGTGGCTGGGGAGTTCTTGAGCCCCTGCGGCATCACAAGCCATTCCCACAGCATTCTGCTAGGCGTACTGACAGCTGTCAACGGCACGTCGCCTTCGCGCATAAGGATTTGATAGAAGCAGTCCATCAAGTCAATCGCACTGTACTGGGTACTACCAGACATCGTGTCCAGCACCATGTCCTTCCTCGGGATCGAGGTCTGTGCCGGGATGGAGGAATCGTTCTGCTTGCTGAAGGCATGGACGATCCGCCATCCGCCGGTGGCCTTCTTCACGCAGAAGGTCGAGCTGGAGTGTGGCGACAGGCTTTCGCGAACATGGCCAGCCTGTCGGCGGCCATGAAGAAGGAGTCGATGGCTTCAACTTGATCGCGTGGAAGCGGCCACTGCCGCGTCACGCAATACTTCGCACCAGACGTGAGGTCGGTCTCATGTTGAACTCCACGGTCGGGGGGGCAAGCCGGAGGGGACCTTGTCCGGGAAACAATCGATGAGCTTCCGGACGCTTCCAGTGCCTCTAGCGACTGGGCAGCGTAGCGCGCTGCACGAGCGTTCTTCTGCTCTGCCGCTTTCGGGTGCGTCCGATCGTCGGACGCGGACTCGGTGGCCTTGACCTCGACCGCTGCGATATATGCAGCGTCGTCCGCTACGATCATGCACACCTACACACCGCCCTTCAGGTCGCGAATGATATTCTTCCACGACAAGCCAGGAAGCACAGTGATGTCAGCGGCGTCGCACGGGGGTCGTGCGACTTCGACGTCTTGTACACGCGTAGACGAGCCTGCCTCGCAGGACGTCAGGACCGATATGACTTCGGACTCAGAAGTCACTGAGTCTTCTGAGACCGTGCGAGGTCGTCGGGGCGTACGACAGCCGCGACGACGGACAGGACGTTGGATGTCGTCCGCAGCAACAGACTGTGGGAACCCACGCTCGATCACGTGTGCTGGACTTGGGCGCCGGGATACTTCATCGGCGCCAGGACGCGGGTCACACATCGCGACCGCGTCCACTTCTTCAGGGAGCTCCCGCTCGACCACTCGCGGGACTCATGCTCGACCGCGTTACACACGTCCTCAGGCTCCTACTCAGGACTGGCACAAGGTACACTCTCACAACCGTCACATGAAGGGCCATCGCTTGCTTCAGGGTTGGTTGTGGTCATGGGGTCTGGATCCATGACTGCAACATGTGGCCAAAGGTTAGGCGTTCCGCTCAGGAACGCCAACACTGCATTCACATCGATGTCGCGGGGGCGGACAGTGCGTGTCAACCAGTCGATGTTTGGCTGGTGGCGAGCGAGCCACGGCATCCCGAAGACGCAGTCGAAAGAGCCTCCAAGTTCAATGACGAGGAAGTCATCCGATGCGGCAAAGCCGTCGAACTCGTACGTGAAGTTCGGGGTAGCCGGCGCGGTTTACCGTCAGCATACTTGACGATCATATGACCGGAGCCTTCGCGGACACACATGTCCGTCGGCAACACCGACAGACTATCGGCGCGAACGAAGTTGTTCGTCGCGCCCGAGTCCAGCAGAGCACGTATCGGACGCTGTGCGCCTTCGACGTAGAGACTGAGTATGATCAGTCTCGAGTCGCTGCCGGAAGTGGTGGTAACGAGTTGTGCGTGAAGCACAGGAGGGCTGGGAGGAGGATCTGCCACCAGAGATCATTCGCTCCTTCCACGTCCGGTAGGGTACTGGGTGTCGCCGTTTTTTGGAGCGGCAACGTCGTGCTCGATCGTGACGTTTGCCACTACCGGCGCCGGGGCGCGGCACTCTGCCGCGCGGTGTCCCATCTTCCGACAACGGAAGCACCGCATCGGACACGATCCGTGCGTTGACGGTGAGTTGGATGACCGTTGGAAAGACGTTGGCTCCCGGCGTCCGCTGTAGTTTTGTTAAATGGCATCAATCTCCATTGGTGTCGGCTCTGGCTACAGGACGGGAGAAGGCGAATGCTTGCGATGCCGTCACGTTCAGGTCTTCGCGGAGTGCTACTCTTCCAATGTGTTCGGTGTCTTCCGCGTCAGATAGCAACGCTGGTAGCCAGTGTTAATACCTGAAACAAAGACGTGGCCTTGCGTCGCCATGTCCATGGGCTTTGCCGTCACGCAGGACACGAGGTGACGAGCACGCTGGATGTACTCGAGCATGGACAGCCGTCCCTTCTTCAGCGGCAAGAAGGCCGACCGCTGGATGTTCTCGTCTTGGGGCGGCTCAAACGCGAGCCGCAAGTCGGTCTTCATGGACGCCATGGTTGGGAAGCAGGTGGCGTCGGCAACGAGCTTGCCGAGTGCCCATTCCTTCGACCCCCCCCCCCACACACACTTGGAGAGGAGGAAGCGAGTTCTCGTGATCTCGGTAGACAGCTGCCGAGCTTCGACAGCGATGTACACTCTGCAGAACCACCGATTCAGGTGGCGCCTTCGCCACTGTAGACCGAGACATCGAGCCTCACGATGTCGGTCTTGTTACCCTTGCTGGGCGTGGGAGTCGACACCCGCTGGAGGAGGTCAGCGAGTTCACGCATCATGAACTCTTGAGCGGCCAGACGTTGCTGCTCTTCCGTGCCGGCGGTCAGCAATGTCATGATGACACCATCAGCGGACACCGCGGCAAGGCGGTGTAGCGATTCCCAATCGATCGACGGCAGGTGAGGAAAGCTGGCGTGCTCGAGTGAGATGCCGGACGCTCTGGACGCGTCGTTCATCGACGTGTCGTTTATCTTGGTCTTGGCCGTTGGGCGGATTACAAAGTGCTACCAGGTGCAACGGGGTTAGAGCTCGTTACCGACGTACACTCGCGCTAGGAAGATGATGGCAAGTTTGACTCTGATTGATTGACGAGACGGTGTCGGGTGTCGACACCGTCCCAGCCATTAGATTCGTTCTAGACTGTGATTGGCCATCGCAAACGTGCGATGGCAAAGTGTGACGGCAGCCCGTCACATATACACGTATTCGAAGTCCTTCGAAGTAGTTCATTAGGCGGTGTCAGGAAGCATCACGTAACCATCGTGACAACACTGCTAAACCCTGTTCCATCTCAACCACTCGCATGTTTTGTTCTTCGAAGTATTTACGGTCCCAAAACTTCTCAAAGTTGCTGTCAAGCACGAGTGATTTGGAGTTCCGTAGAAAAAAAGGGCTGTACAACCTGCCACAAGTTGTTAGGCTTCACTAGCTGTATACTTTCACGGGAAGGTATCGATTGATCCACAGGCTCCGTACCTTTTTGTGTAGTCGATCGAAGCTATATTAAAGTTCACCATAGTGGACTTATCCTGGAGGTCGACACGACGGAGGTTCCGACAAGTTGCACTAGTTTACTGGATTTGTCGACATGCGGAATCGATGGGCATGCATCTTGCACATCGCCGCCTAAAACCAAGCGATCATCCACTTAATTTGCCACTAGGTTGCATTGCTGAATGTTTGTCCTCTCGAACGACCAACACGACGAAGTTAAAAATGCAAAAGCACGATGTTCTGTGTTGATATTTCGGGTTACATGGACCAATATATCGTTTCGAAGTTTTCCAATCTTGCACAACAAATATACCATAGAATCCATGATGATTTATGAAGCTGGGAAAATATTCTTCAAAGCGGAATTTGTGTAGATTGACACGTGTTCAAGATCAGTTTCTACTCAAATTACTGTCGTTCCCGCTCAACACTGAGGTGTACGGCCCTCTTTGCTCACATTTCCCATCTCCATAATGCAACACGACCGTCAAAGATACATAACCGCCTTGGTGTGGGGACCCAGATCGATCGAACAAGTTCACTGGGAGAGGAACCAATGTAGCGGATATGGTGGACTCCACCACGGTCAGGAGGAACATACCGATGTGAGAGTTCGAGAAAGACAGGCATAATCCAGTAAGGACTAGCTAAGGGTTCTATAGAAAAGCTGTAGAAAGCCGTATACCCCCCCCCCCAAAAAAGTACGTCTTAGTAGCATTAAAATGGTTATGAGGATTCCTCTGAGTCCTCGGCGGGACTAATTTACGTTTGGCTCTCGCGATGCAACTGGATATGCGTTGGTGGTCACTATAATCGAACACCGGAAGGTGCTTAAAAGGGCCTACATGCTGAGGTTAACACAGTGTTCCGCATTGCTGGCGCCGGCATGCAGCACGTCAGATTACTACCGTAGTACTAGCACTACAGGCGATCCGAAACAGGCACGTAGCGAGATAAAAATATTCGACAGCCTTTTATCTCCCGTAGTCTTGACACCAGCCCAGTTTTTTAAACTTACAATTAAAATTGAACACTATGACTTTGCCTCTGTATCCAAGTCCAAGAATCTTGACTCAAGAGTCCTTCGAAAACAGGCCTAGGATTATGAGAAGAACAACGAATATGCCAGCCGCTATCATCGTGCCCTGCATGTAACTAAGACCGCCACTTGATGATTTCACGGCAACGCGTCCGACGTCTTCGATGTTTTTCTGCGTCACTGAGCTGGGATTCTTTTTCAGCTTCTGAGCAGTCTCTCGCGCGAGTGGGCTCTTCTTCAAGCCCTCCATGACGCCCCGGTCTTTCTGAAATTTCTTGACATTCTTGCTGAAGTTCGGGTCTTTGAGTCCCTTCGCAATGGTCGGATTCTTTTTCACCACGCTAGCAAGGTCGGGGGTTTTCTTGAAAACTGACTTCACGTTGAAAAGTGACTTCACCTTGTCGATACCCGGTACCTTGAACAATCTTGCTTCATCATCTGTGCCGCTCGAGCCGTATTCGAACCCAGCTCGCTCATTCACACCTCTCAGGGTGCGGTGGGAGCTGACGCCTTCGAGATCAACGTGGTCGGATGCAAAAGCTTCCTTTGCCGTGGCCATAGTCGTTAGAATGAAGGTCACCGCGAGCAGACCCCATACGCAGCTGATATGCATTGGGCTTTCTGGAAAAGTCTCGGACGTCGGGTTTCAAATGCTGCTGAGTTCTTAGCGGTTGATTGCGGAATGAACAATGGCCAGATTAGGATTCGAGTCGCATGGTTGTCACGAAAAACATGCGGAAAAGATGCTGCCCATGTTTTTGAAGGGTCCAGACCTGTCCAATGCCTGCGGTTTACCATCCGTGTGCGGTACACGCGGTGATAAACCCAGCACCAAGCAATGCCGTTCTACCAAGCGGAGGCGAAGCTTTCAGCGGCTCAAGGTTCTGTCTTGAGCCGCCAGGAATTCTTGCGGAGTGCGTAGCATGGCGGTATGTTGAAGCCCATGCCATCCGTCCTAACTTTTTACCTCAACACTTTGGTAAACCACCGGAGTCATTACTATTAATACCAATACAGTGTGCGCCAAATCATTAGGACCCCCAATTATCGGGTATACTTTTGCCGATATCTCGACATGTACGCATAGTTAGAAGCTGCTGTTTGGATATGTTGTTATTATTATGACTATCAAGAGGGGACTTGTGCTAACGACTGGAAATTCAACGTCCGTAGTAGGGATGGCATACAAAGTCTTGGTTTCGGCAGGTGCGACAAAACTATAGTACCAGACCCTTTTTCTGAAAAAAATAAACTTT
>JAGDFM010000691.1:0-14500 GCA_019155715.1 Phytophthora pseudosyringae
ATATGGTAGATCCTGGGATCTGCCTAACTACTTGGTTTCACTATGGGCCGACTTGGCTACACTATGGTCGCCCTGTCTGCGGTCGTCCGTCGTGCTGTGCTGCCTCTCTGGCGTTCTCTTCTTGGGAATGGAGCGGTCGCTGTGTATGGAGGCTTGACTTCCTCGGGATCATCAAACCGCACCAAGACGGTCGGCTTCCCCGGAAACCCCGGGGCACTATGTCACAACCGCCCCATGCTGGAGCGCACATGCCGAGATGTGTCCGAGGCATTGGAGTTCAGGATCGTGACTCCTGCTCCCGGGATTCTGGGGTCTGCTCGCATCGATCCGGATTATGGGTCGTTGGCCGAGTCATGTTTGGTCTTGGTTGTCACTTCCGGGCTGGGGTCAGGGTCTAGCCGCTGTGGTCGGTGTCCTTTAATCATGATGGAGAACTTTCCTCCTTGGGACTGGGTACGTAGCGTGGTCTGTGGTATGCGTCGCCCCGTCCCAGACGGAAAGTACTTTCTCTTCGGGATCGCTCATTCTGCAATTCGACCCGCCCTGCCGATGTCCTCTCCGACTCCGCCCTCAGCTCCGGCCGATGCGCCCCCGGCGCATGCCGCTACTCCAACGGTGCTGCACAGCGTGCCCCAGGGTCCGCCGGCGGACGGAGTGGTGGCTCAGCTCGCGGACGCGCAGGCGCTGGTGGACCTCGCGGGGGGTGCCAACACCTCCTTGCCTCCTCTGACGCCCCAAGACCGGGCTCTACGCGAGGCTCTCCTCACGCCTTCGCACGAGTTGACGGCGAGGATCCGCGGTGGCTTCGTCGACGTGATTTCCCGGGGGCGCACCGGCCCTGAGCTGGCGGGGACGCTGGGGTTCCAAGATGATCGGGTCACTCTGCCGACAGGGGACGTTGCTCTGCCTGACCTGGCTGCACTGGCTGGTCCGGCTACCCTTCCTCCGCCGTACGTCTATCTTCCGGCCTCGGTGGAGGACATCCAGGCGATTGCCTCCGGCAACCTGGGCGGATTTCAAGTACGAGACGTCGATGGGGTCGCGCATGTGGCCGTGCGGGTGCCGTCGCTGACGGTTCAACAACTTCAGACCCTGGCATCGCTGGCTCCTGGAGGCGATCGCTCGGCCGCCGACGTTTTGGTCCCCCAGGGTCTTTCTGGATCTACGGGAACGCTGCCTTCCGAGTGGCGGGCTCGGGCCGTGGAGCTTCAAGTCGGGCCGTTGGTGGACGTGTTCGGCGCCGACCGTCTTGGATTCAGGGTGTTGAACACGCCAAACGCCCTCCGGACGAGCTTGGACCAACTGGCTTGACGCGCGACATCCGAGGACGGGCTGTCACAGCTGACCCCCAGAGTGCGGTCGCGAACGTACTGCTGGCTCGGGCCCTGGAGCGATCGAACACTGCTCGGGCTCAGGCGGACCATGAGTGGGAGGAATCGCTTCGTCGGCTGGACGGGAACACCCTGGCCGCTTATCGCGGCTTCGTTGCCCGGGCCCGCGTCATCTTGGCCTTGGAGACTCAAAGTGCTGGGCTCTTGGAGGGCCAGCTGTCGTCGACGGAGGAGCGGGGGTGCCGCTCTCCAAACTTCGCTGGAAGAGTCCGAGTCTGAAGTGGCTCGTTTGAAACGCGAGCTGGAGGTCGCTTCCCAGCGGGCCCGGGAGCTTTAGTCCGAGCAGGATCGAGCCCAGGAGCTCGCTTCACGGCCAGTTACGCCCCCGAACTCGGTCGTCTCCAAGGCCTCGCATGATGCCAAAGTTGATAGTTACGAACAGCGGATGCAAAACCAAGGCTTGGAGAATGCCAGCTTGCGCGGGGACCTTCGGAGGGCTCGGGAACTGTGTAACTCCGCTGTCGTTGCGTTGTACTTCCAAGCGCAAGGCTTACCGGGGATCATGAGTGACATCCCGGCGTTTCAAGAGCACTTGGACGCCTACTTCACGTCGACCCACCTGCCGTATACCGTCTCGCTAATGGTGGTGCGCACGTTGACCACGCCGACTCTTCTCCCAGCTGCGCCCACACCTTCGGGGGGTGACGCTGGCGACTCTTCGAGCCGGGGAACAGCAGGTTCCCAAGCTCCCTCCTCGTCAACTGGTGGTAACTCCGCGTCGAGTGCGGTCGTGGTCGTCGGCGAAGCCGGGGGTTCATCTTTCTCGGTTCCGCCCCCAGCCGACACATCCGGCCTCGCCCAGTCCAAGTCGCTTGCCAGTGCCGACGAGCAGCAAGAGCGCCGGGATTCCGGGAAGACCGGGTCGCCGGCGCGGGCTGAGGGGGCTGCGGAGACCGACAAGGGCGATGCCGAGGGCGATGCCCACGACTCCGACGGCGAGAATGGACAAGACGACCAAGATGCCAACGACGAGGCAGAATATGGTGATCAGGATGCTGGCGACGAGGAAAGCGCCGAGGGCTCGGGGAAGAAGGGCTCGGACGCCGAAGGCTTCCAAGAGGGGGACTCGCTCCCGCCTTCTCGGACAACCCCGGACGGGCTTCACCGGATCCGTCCCCGGGACTATCAGCCTCAGGCAGACCGTCGGAGTCAGTTCTACCGTGTCATCGACTCGGACGCCGACCCACCTCGCGGTGACGACATCTTGGAGAAGTTGCTTCCGGTCAAGGCTACCCTGGGAGATGTCCGGCCGGACGTCTTGGAATATCTCCGAATGGATGAAGACAATTGTGGTCCCCAGGAGGCAGAAGACGCTGTCACGAACCAGCTCGAGGAGGAAGTCGTCGTACATACCCGTCTTCGCAAGAGTGAGTTGCTAAAGATCCTCCAACGAGTGCTGTGGACGAAGTGGAGTGGCTTCGGCATGTGCCCGAGGAATTCTTCGACGCGGCCGTTGCCTTAGCACAAGCGTGTAACTGGGATGTTGGTTTGGAGCGTCCATGGCCTCAGATTCCGACGGAGCATCCAGACAGTCCCGAGCCCTCGGACCGGGATGAGGATGCATCGGACGGAGGCGCGGCTCGCGCTTCCCGAGCTCCAGCGACCCCTGTGCATTCGAAAAACGAGCTCAGTCGTCAAGTGCTGCGGGGAGTAGTCCTCGTTCGGGGCTTTCTTCACCGGCGGGGAAACGGCCTCGACAAGTGGTCGTTCTCCCGGCCTACCTGTCGGACGCCTCTTCAGACGAGAATACCGTTTCTGTTCGCGCCGGGCGACTGGAGTTCACGGCGGTCATAGGCCCTACGGACGTGCACACGCAGACGCGCTCGGTTAAGTCGTGGGTCGTCTACCGGACCCGGGTCTCCCCAGCTAGCGACAAGAGCGTCAACCAGTCGCGCGGGTTCCCAGACTACAAGTGCGTGGCCACGGAAGTCAAGACGGTGCAGGGCCGGTTTCCTTCCCAAGAGTATGACGACTTGGAGAATGGCTCGGGTCCGGGAGAGGTGATGCTGTGGGACACCATGTTTTCCGGGCGCATCAAGGTATTCTGGTTCGTCCGGGGGCAGATGACTCCTGGCTTCTGGCGCGTGGTAGCCGTGTACGTGGTTCACATGTTTACTTGGCGTCGGGCGTTCTGGGAGAGACTCCACTGGATCGAGATGGATCGTTTCGACCCCGCGAACAAGACTCTCTACTCGGCCCGGAGCAACCTCCAGAAGGAATGGGCGGCCGCACGACTCAAGATGAAGGAGGAGATTCACGCGTTACCGGCAGATGAGCGCAAGATCTTCCGCTGTGAGTTCGGTCTCTGGCGTCGGCCGAGGAAGGTCGCGACTTGGATCCCCATGGAGGCCCAAGCTCAGCTGTCGTTGGTGCAGCAGCTGGAGGTCCTGGACCGACGCGAGCCGGCGCGAGTTTATTGGGGTTGTCCGAGTGGTGAGCGCCACCTCGCGGAGGCTGTGTCTTCACGGGTGGTCGGCGCATGTCGCCAATCCCACCGACCGCCTCGGGATCCCGATCCCCCAGGGCTTGGACCTGCCTGTTCCCCGGGATTGAGTCTCGGGTAGTCTTCGGGCGGCTGCCATACCGTAGCTTTAGCACTTTTGCAGCGCCGTCGCTCGTCTCCTAATCTTGCGTTCAATACTCTTTCTGATTTCGCTTGAGTTGTCTTGGGGTATGCGTCGTCTCGATCTTTTTCTCCGGACAGGGATTTCCGTGAGTACCTCGAAGTCGGTACATCCCCGGGATCTTGGACCTCCGTCTTCAGTCGATAACATGCATTCAAATACAAACATATAATTATACAAATATACAATGTCTCCATTTCATGGGTGAGTGATCTCATCCAAAACCCGAGCCTTCTCGGGGGACGCTCCGAGACGAGCTACTGAAACTGGTCTCGGGTCCACGCCCCGAGGGCTCTACCGAACCTCCTCGTCCGGGAGCTCATCGCCTGACTGCATTGTCCGGAAACGGACACGGGTCCGTTCTCCTTGATCAAACTCGTATAGCAATCGGCCACAGTTCAGTCGCTCTTGAGGAATCCACTCTGGGACGTCGTAATCTTTCTACTTTATCTTGTATTCTTTGACGCGTCTGCTAGTGCGGGTCCTCGTGATCCATCGTACATCGAGGATGGTCTCCACTTCGTATTCTCCGGCATTCCCATCCGGTTCCCAGCTATCTTCTCGCAAGAGCGCCGCATCGAAATCATCATCTTCGGGCATATCTTGGGTCTCGGTCGGTCTCTCGGGGAATACCACCCGGGGTTTCAGCCTGCTGACGTGCACCCAGGGAAAGAACCTATAATCAGTCCCTTCGACTTGGAGTCGATAACGGAAGTCGCTGCCTTTCTCCAAGATCCTGAAAGGACCGTGCCAGAGGTGGGCCAGCTTCTTGGTCAGTCCCGGGCGCACCCGAGCCAGGTACAGCCACACAGAATCACCTACTTCAAACCCTTCCTTGAGGCGGTCCAAGAGTTGCTTCCATCGCTGGTTGTGTTCCCGAGCCCGACGAGTCTTTGCTTTGGCTTGGAGGTCTCGGGCTCAGGCCTTGGCGTACTCGACTTGCCGCTGGACCTTGACTCGCCATTCATACGCGTCTCGGAGCTGGACGTCTCGAGGAACATCGCCCATCATCGCTTGCACTGTTCCTTGGGCATCCCAGCCATGGACCAGGTAGAAGGGGGTCTCAAGCATGGTAGCATCATAGGACGTGTTAAGTGCCCACATGAGCTTCTCGGCGAGTTCGTCCCAATCACTTTGGTCGACTGTTTGCACATAGGCTCGGACACTCCGGATGACAGTCTGCACGGACCTCTCTTGTTGACCGTTAGCCTGGGGTCGAAATGCTAGGGTAGCACGTTGACGGCCCCCGAGCATCTCCCGGAAGTGCTTGAAGACGCGTACCATGAACGGGGGGTCTTGATCGTGATGGATCATCTCACTGGCACCAAATCGACGGAACACGCACTCCTCGTAGGCTTCGGCTACATCTTGAGCAGACGTGCGCCCCATGGATTTACACATGATAAAACCCGAGAAGGCGCACTGAAAGAGAAGCAAAGCTTCGTTGCCCCGAGCTGTCAGAGGAAGAGGAATGACGAAATCCATGGAGACGACTTGGAAGGGTCGGGTTGCTAATATGTTCCCTGGGGAAGGTCCTGGGTTCCGTGGTAGGCCTTTCGCGGTCACGCAATCCACGCATTCTTTGACAAATTGTTCGGCGGACCTGAACATGCCTATCCAGTAGAACTCCTGACGCAATCTCTCATACGTCCGGATGATCCCTTGGTGGGCTCTCTGGATGTCGGAATGGCAGTGGTGCAAGATGTCGGCCTGGAGATCCCGGGGCACGACCAATCGGGGCCGGTCTGCCTCATTCCGGGAACGTTCGGGAGTATTCCGACAGATGTGGAACAGTGCATCCCTGCGGTCCAAGACGAACTGTCCAGCGATCTGTTGGCAAGATGACGCCTCGACTAGCTGCGGAGTACCGGTAGATACCGGTATGACCATCACTCAGTGGGACCGCAATCATTCCTGTGATTACGGGACGCTGATGATGGGACGCTGTTTACGCTACNTGGTGCAAGATGTCGGCCTGGAGATCCCGGGGCACGACCAATCGTAGCCGGTCTGCCTCGTTCCGGGGACGTTCGGGAGTATTCCAACAGACGTAGAACAGTGCATCCCTGCGATCCAAGACGAACTGTCCAGCGATCTTGGCTGGGTGTGTCGTCTGCTTCAGCGAGAGCCGTTCTGTCTCTCCTCGGAGGGAGTTCATTAGTGGCCGTAGCTCCGGGTCAGAAGCTTGGTGAGCACAGATCCGCCTCCAGCGTTCCTTCCTGGCTTCTCCTGGGTCTTCTTCGGGCTGATGGTGCTCATGGTTCTCTGAATCGACTACTGTCTCTTCCTCCTCGTCGTCTGGCTTCATTGTGTTCGTGATGTCAGGTGGAGCTTGGGGCTGCGCCCTTGTCTCCGGAGAGTCCTCGTCGGAGTCTGCTTCGTCCGGTGCGGCTCGGGCCCGGGCTCGAGTCGTTACGAACACGTTCTCTTCCTGGGATATTATCGGAATACCGCACGGGACCCGAGCCGTGGCCATGAAGGCCGATTATACAAGTGATTTCTCCCTCGGGGTCGGCTCTTTCATCAAGTTTTCATGGATTCGGTTGAGGCCTTGGAGCAGCTTGATCTCTCCCGGGTCATCGACTTCTAGGAATTTCTGTTCTTGCAGGATCCGCTTGGAGAAGTAATCTGCCGCCGCGTTGAAGTCTCGTTTCACATGGACAGGAGGAGAGATCTGAACTTAGCTTGTAGCTCCTCAGCCTCCTGGAGGAGTCGCTGCAGATGCGGCTGTGTACATCCAATCACTCCTTGCTGTTGCTGAATCGCTACGCGCTAGTCTCCGACTACCACGAGATCCTTGACATCTTTTGCATATTCTGCTTCGTTTACTGTTGCCTTCGTCAGGAGGTGTCCTTGGGCTGCAACAATTTCCCAGGCTGGGAGCTTCCACAGTATGCAAGCGGCATCCCCGGACCCGTCTCGTTTGGCGGCTCCGTCGAAACTCAGCAGGTGACCTACGTGGTCATGGGAGAGCATCTCCAGGCTGACTGGCGGTGTCTTGATCGGGACCCCTTGGAGAGGGTCAGTTCTTCGGCTATCTCGTCCAGTTGCTCTCGTGGCGTGATCCCAGCACCCAAAATCGCTGCGAGGCTGTCTTCATCGCGCTCGATTCGACGGATATCCAAATCCCAGGGCGACAAATTAACAGCCCACTTCAGACATCTCCCGTCCACGGTCTTCGACTTGAACAGCCATCCCAGGACTGAGTATCTGGTGTAAACCCGGATCGCCTTCTCAGAGCATACTGTGATCATGGTGTGACAGGTATTGGGTACACGCAGCAGGGCGAGGACTTCCTTTTCAGCCGGGTGGTATCTCAGCTCAGCGTCTAGGAGAACACGTCCCACGAATCGAACAGGTCGCACGACACCATCATAGTCTTGCCCCAGGACGGCGCTGATGGCCCACTTGTTCGCATGTAGGATGATGACGTACTGCCTTACGGGGTCCGGGTGCTGCAACAACGGGGTCGATACCAGACGTTCTTTCAGCAGCTTGAACGCATGCTTGGCTTGTCGAGGTCGCGCCCCGAGCGGAGCTGCTCGTCGGACAACTCATACAGTACTGCCGCTATCACGGGTAGGTCCTCAATGAACTTGCCGTAGTAATTAAGACTTCCCAGGAAGGATTGAACCCCCTCGAGTGTCTTCGGGAACGGCAAGTCCAGGACTTTCGTGGTGAGCTTGGGAGACGTGCGGATTCCGTCCGAGCTGATATCATGCCCGAGGTACTTGCAATTCTTCACACCAAACTCGCTCTTCGGGAGGCTGATGGAGATGTTCCAGTATCGCAGGCGATATAACAGAGCATCCAGGGTCTTGCACAAGTCGTCCCAGGACGGGGCTCCGTAGATAATGTCGTCGATGTAAGAACTCCGGAACAGGACAGGTCCCATCTGCTCCGGGGACACCCGGTTCTGATGAAACACAGTCTCTGTGCCGGTTCGAGAGACACCCGCCCCCCGGGGCTCTGTTCCCTGGGACGTTTGTGCGTCAACGTCGTAGTCTAATCCTAGGAACTTCAGCACGTCTTAATCCACCAGCTGTTCCTCGTCCGGGGAGAGTCGAACAAAAGCCCAGAGACACTTGTCCAGGAGCTGCTGGTAGATCAGCGGCGCATTCTTCAGACCGAACGGCATACGCTTCCACTGAAAGTGTCCAAAGGGACAGATGAAGGCGGAGATCAGCTTGGCCCGGGCCGTCATGGGGACCGCCCAGAAACCATTTGCCATGTCCAGGGTCATAAACCCCATCTTTGTTGAGAAATTGCTCATGAGCTCATCGATCAGCGGCAACGGGTAGCTCATCAGTTTGATCAGCCGATTGACCAGTCGGTAGCCGATGCACAAACGGATGTCCTTGCCGTTCTTCTTCATCACAATGACGATTGGCGACGCCCAGGATGACTCCGAGTACTCGATCAAACCTGTCTCCAGGAGCCGTTTGAGCAGCTCATAGACCTTGGGTAGTAAATCTACAGGGATCCGCCGGGCGCGCTGTGAGACAGGTTTCGAGTCGCCGACATCGAGGTCGCAAACCACTCCTCGGGCAGGTGACGGCAAGGCATTGCCTTCACCGAGGAAAATCGTCTTGTGACGCTGCAGGATGGTGCGGAGACGCCCTTCGTCCTCGGGGCCAGTTTTCTCGGGGTCGCCAACAACCGCTTCCTCGATCTTGGCCTCGGGTCTCAAATCACTCAGGTCTGGGAGATATGCAAGCTGGTTCTTGAGCATGTCCAGGAGCACGAAATGGGACCCCTGGTGGAAATACACCGCGGGGTCCGCGTCAAGCGTGTCGCCTGTCGTGGCTACCATCATGAATGATTGGGCTAAAGCGGACGGCGCGGGTCCATCCTTGGTAGCTGGGAACACCCGAGCCAACTCCTGCTCTGCCTCGACCTCGGAAGTTGAGGCGCCCCCTGGGAACTCGGAACAGTGGTATGCGGTCGTGGTGACGCCTGAAACATCTTCGTCTTGAACGCTAGAGGTCTGTGACGAATTTGTGACAGCCATAGCCACGGACCGCGAACCCGGGCCGGAGTCAGTTCGTCGCAGAATGCCGGTCGGTCGCGGATACGTGGGACGTTCGACGGCTGCGGGAGCATTCCGTTCCAGCTCTCGTGCCTCCGCGTCGAGGCGGCGCTCTGTACGGAGATTGCTCTGGAAGCTATTTCCCGAGACGCCGAACGTCTTCGAGTCGAAGCGGCGGCCGCCCCCGTGACCGCCGCTGCCCGAGCACGTCAAGAAGAAACGCAGTCGAAACGCGAGTTGGATTATCGACTCCGCGAGGCACACGTCCGGCAAGTCATAGAGATGGAACGGCGAGAAGCCCAAGAAGCTGAGATCAAGGCGCTCCGGGAACAAGTGGCAGCAGGTCCGCAGCCTCCTTGTGCCGAGCTTCTTCGATCTCGCGTCCTTGGTGAATCGACTTGAACTGATTGCGCTCCGACCGATTCATCTCCTGCTCTGCAGCTTGCGCATACATCGCTTGCTCGTAGGCTTGGAGTCGTGAACGCTCCTGGTCGTCGCGAGCCGACATCGCCGCTTGGAGATCTGCAACTTGTTGTTGTGCGACTCGCGGGGCGTGTTCTGCCACCTCGGTTTCCGTCGACCGGGATATCTCAGACTTACGCGACGTCAGAGCCTCGAGCTTGGATTCCTCGTCATCGTGATACGTTGCCCTGCCGCAGCGGACAGATCGGGTGGAGCAGTCAGGGCCGGAGTCGGAGGGTATGTGGCCACCGGGACGTATACGGTCAGCTGCTCCACAGACACCGACGAGTTGCCTCACACAGCTGCATCAACACGACGGGTCCCATGCTGCACGAGGCCGGTTTCGCCTTCATCAACCTGGTCCCAGCCTGGGGACACTCAGTTAGCCCCGAGCTCCTCACGTCCCAAGACGCGCGGTTCATATCCGACGCCATGTTCCTCCGGGAATTTCTCGTCAACGGACAGAGCGCTTGGAACCAGATCGCAGAAGGCAGGAGATTTAGCGTGCGCCGAGAAGAGGTTCCTTTCCAAGTCCTCGACCAGGCGGCAGCTGCCTCATTCCCCGTCGAAGAAGACGGCGACGTGCTGATGTTGACCGTTGAGGAACAGGTTGCTAGGGAATGCCATGGTGATCCGCCTGAGGTTGGCGCAAGTCCGGCCCCGGGAATCTGACTCGGATGTCAGCCGTCCCGACCCCAAGCACCGCCGAGGAAGCCTTGATGCCCCGTTGTCGATCCCGTCCTGGCCTGGCTTTAATGAAAGTGCCCGCGTCTGGGGCGGCCCGGTCCCGGAGACAGTAGGCACCTCAAGCCTTGCCTCCGGAGATGCGCCGATGCTGACTACGGACGAGAACATGTCATCTGCCAGCGGTGGCTCCCAAGGCTCCCCCGGGCTAGGTCCCGCAGGGGCGGTGGCCCACGTGTTCGTCGCGACGGCTGGCCCCGAAGATCAACATGGTGCGGGACACCGTCCGAAATCACGGCCAGGCACAGACATTCAGCCTTGAAGCTTGCGGTCCAAGGACGTTCTGGGTCGCCGGACACGTTGATCTCTCGGAGGTACCGGATAGCTTCAGTCACCTCCATCAGCCAATTCCGCATGGGCCAGTGGCGTCGTTCCGGGTAGTACGGGTCCGGGGGTGACACCACTCCAGGACCTCGGGACTTCCATCGCGCCACTTGACTGTCTGCGTACTCGCGCTGCTGGGCCTCGGAGAATGCGGCTCCAGGCGCTAGTGCACCTCCAGCGGAGGCCTCACGCAGGGATGCCGACGGCGCAGCGATTCCAGGGTGCAACTCGAATGTCGTCTCCTCCATCGCCGGAGCGTCGGGTCTCGGCGACCTCCGAGACACCAGGGCTTGGGTTTCCAGTCCCGGCGACGGGTTGGCCACGGATTGCTCCGCCGCACGGGCAGCAAGAACCCTTGCTGCCAAGGTGGTGGGGGGCCCCACCGATCGTGTGCCTGCGTTCCCGGAGGAAGCAGGCGCGGCCGCACTTAGCTGGGAGCCGACAGATGTCAGTTCCTGGCTTCCTGCGGCAGGCGCCGCTTGATCGTCGTCCATCTTGATCTCGGCTTCGACGGAGTCACCGGCGCTCGGATCAATCATTGAGTTCGACGGTGCCGGATCTTCGGGACATGAAGCTGGAAGAGCCAAACGGCGCGTGGGTGGAGCTTCAAGACGCGGGCGACCCCCGTGTCCAGCTCCTCGGCCTCTCGTAGCGCTGCGAGAGGCGGGGCCCCGGGAGTCCCGGGGCCACAGCGTATCTGTAGGTTCTTCAGACATAATAACAAGGTTATGAGTGATTAAGCATACCCTGATCCGGGCACACGCACCAGTTGTGATGTAGCGCTTGGAGCTTTCGCCCCGCGGCTGGTTAGTGCTCCTTCCTGGGCAACACGTGTGCACCCTGCGTTGGATCAGAGTGAATCTCCTTGTGGGTAGACGGCCCGCCTGGACGAGGGATTTATCCGGGGCCGTGAGTTCCTTGGGAATACTTTCAACAGACAAGAAAGTCCCGGGGAACTCGTTCAGTAACCTCACCTTGTGTACCCCCTTCGAATCGGTTGTTTAGACCAGGGACAGGACGAGCTGGAGTGGGTTCGGCATGTGCCCGAGGAATTCTTCGACGCGGCCGTTGCCCTAGCACAAGCTTGTAACTGGGAAGTTGGTTTGGAGCGTCCATGGCCTCAGATTCCGACGGAGCGTCCAGGCAGTCCCGAGCCCTCGGACCGGGATGAGGATGCATCGGACGGAGGTGCAGCTCTCGCTTCCCGAGCTCCAGCGACCCCTGTGCATCCAAAAAAGCGAGCTCGGTCATCAAGTGCTGCGGGGAGTAGCCCTCGTTCGGGGCTTTCTTCACCGGCGGGGAAACGGCCTCGACAAGCGGTCGTTCTCCCGGCCTACCTGTCGGACGCCTCTTTAGAGTACCGTTTCTGTTCGCACCGGGCGACTGGAGTTCACCAGGGCCATGGGCCCTGCTGACGTGCACACGCAGACGCGCTCGGTCAAGTCGTGGGTCGTCTACCGGACCCGGTTGTCCCCAGCTAGCGACAAGAGCGGCAACCAGTCTCGCGGGTTCCCAGACTACAAGTGTGTAGCCACGGAAGTCAAAAGTCAAGGCGGCACGGGCCGGTTCCCTTCCCAGGAGTATGACGACTTGGTGAACGGCTCGGGTCCGGGAGAGGTGATGCCGTGGGACACCATGTTCTCCGGGCGCATCAAGGTATTCTGGTTCATCCGGGGGCAGATGAGTTCTGGCTTCTGGTGTGTGGTAGCCGTATACGTGGTTCACATGTTTACTTGACGTCGGGCGTTCTGGGAGAGGCTCCACTGGATCGAGATGGATCGTTCCGACCCCGCGAACAAGGCTCTCTACTCGGCCCGGAGCAACCTCCAGAAGGCATGGGCGGCCGCACGACTCAAGATGAAGGAGGAGATTCACGCGTTACCAGCAGATGAGCGCAAGATCTTCCGCTGTGAGTTCGGTCTCTGGCGTCGGCCGAGGCTTGGATCCCCATGGAAGCCCAAGATCAGCTGTCATTGGTACAACAGCTGGAGGTCCTGGACCGACGCGAGCCGGCGCGAGTTTATTGGGGTTGTCCGAGTGGTGAGCGCCACCTCGCGGAGGCTGTGTCTTCACGTGTGTGGTCGGCGCACGTTGCCAACTCCACCGACCGCCTCGAGATCCCGACCCTCCAGGGCTTGGATCTGCCCATTCCCCGGGATTGAATCTCGGGTAGTCTTCGGGCGGTTGCAGTATCGTAGCTTTAGCACTTTTGCAGCGCCGTCGCTCGTCTCTTAATCTTGCGTTCAATACTCTTTCTGATTTCGCTTGAGCTGTCTTGGGGTATGCGTCGTCTCGATCTTTTTCTCAGGACAGGGATTTCCGTGAATACCTCGAAGTCGTCACATCCCCGGGATCTTGGACCTCCGTCTTCAGTCTACAATATGCATTCAAATACAAACATACAATTATACAAATATACAATATCTCGGGTTCATGGGTGAGTGACCTCATCCAAGACCCGAGCCTTCTCGGGGGACGCTCCGAGACGAGCAACTGGAACTCATCTTGGGTCCACGCCCCGAGAGCTCTACCGGACCGTCTCGTCCGGGAGCTCGTCGCCTGACTGCATTGCCCGGAAACGGACACGGGCCCGTTCGCCTTGGTCAAACTCGTACAGCAATCGGCCACAATTCTGTCGCTCTTGAGGAATCCACTCGGGGACCTTGTAATCTATCCACTTAATCTTGTATTCTTTGACGCGTCTGGTTGTGCGGGTCCTCGTGATCCAGCGTACATCGAGGATGGTCTCCACTTCGTATTCTCCGGCATTCCCATCCGGGTCCCAGCTATCTTCTCGCAAGAGCGCCGCATCGAAATCATCATCTTCAGGCATATCTTAGGTCTCGGTCGGTCTCTCGGGGAATACCACCCGGGGTTTCATCCTGCTGACGTGCACCCAGGGAAAGAACCTATAATCAGTCCCTTGGAGCCGATAACGGAAGGCGCTGCCCTTCTCCAAGATCCTGAAAGGACCATGCCAGAGGTGGGACAGTTTCTTGGTCAGTCCCGGGCGCACCCCAGCCAGGTACAGCCACCCAGAATCACCTACTTCAAACCCTTCCTTGAGGCGGTCCGAGAGTTGCTTCCATCGCTGGTTGTGTTCCCGAGCCCGACGAGTCTTTGCTTGGGCTTGGAGGTCTCGGGCCCAGTCCTTGGCGTACTCAACTTGCCGCTGGACCTTGACTCGCCACTCGTACGCATCTCGGAGCTGGACGTCTCGAGGAACGTCCCCCATCATTGCTTGTACTGTTCTTTGGGCATCCCAGCCATGGACCAGGTAGAAGGGGGTCTCAAGCCTGGTAGCATCATAGGACGTGTTTAGCGCCCACATGAGCTTCTCGGCGAGTTCGTCCCAATCACTTTGGTCGACTGTTTGCACATAGGCTCGAACACTCCGGATGACAGTCTGCACAGACCTCTCTTGTTGACCGTTAGCCTGGGGTCGATATGCTAGGGTCGCACGTTGACGGCTCCCGAGCATCTCCCGGAAGTGCTTGAAGACGCGTCCCATGAACCGGGGGTCCTGGTCGTGACGGATCTTCTCGCTTGCACCAAATCGACGGAACACGCACTCCTCGTAGGCTTCGGCTACACCTTGAGCAGACGTGCGCCCTATGGATTTACACATGATAAAACCCGAGAAGGCGCATTGAAAGAGAAGCAGAGCTTCGTTGCCCCGAGCTGTCCGAGGAAGAGGAATGACGAAATCCATGGAGACGACCTGGAAGGGTCGGGTCGCTAATATGTTCCCTGGGGAAGGTCCTGGGTTCCGTAGTAGGCCTTTCGCGGTCACGCAATCCACGCATTCTTTGACAAATTGTTCGGCGGACCTGAACTTGCCTATCCAGTAGAACTCCCGGCGCAATCTCTCATACGTCCGGATGATCCCTTGGTGGGCTCCCTGGATGTCGGAATGGCAGTGGTGC
>JAGDFM010000692.1:0-13760 GCA_019155715.1 Phytophthora pseudosyringae
CACTCAAGCCGCCTCCAGTCCAAGCACAAATGGACGCGGCGCTGTCCGACTGCGACGCCATTGAAGCTGACACGGCACCTGCGCCACCTCTGAAGTCGCAGCGAACAGTGGTGCAGGGTTCTGCAGAGCGACGATGGGCTGGACACTGCGGCTGCGACGGATCCTGCGCGTCCCAGTATTTCAACGAGGACATGGAGCTCGTCGACATGAGACCCAAGCCGCCAGCAGAGAAACAACCGGAGGAAGGCTCACCGCCGCTGATCCTGCACTTGCTGCTCATGTGGTGACCAAGCTACTCGAAGACTAAATGGAAAACATGAGTTTGCACGTCAAAGAGACGCTTTTGTCGTTGTTGGGGGCCAGGAGGTTTGATCAGCTCTTAGGCGGCCAACGCCTTCCAGTTCTGCGGGTGAAGCTGCCCAGATCTCCCAGTTACTGCCTTTGTTTCACTCCAACAATAGGTAGGATGGTGTCCTGTGTCAGGGCAACAATAGGCTCTTACGTGACCTGGGCGTAGTGTCCAAATTTACCGCTTGTCTGGGCGGTTGCATGGCGGCGTTCATGAATTTGCGGCTCTTGCCACTACTTGAAGATCACCAGGCCGGCAAACTTTGTCCATTTTCGTTTTTTTTTTTTTGCCAGAAGGGGTCGTGCAATTGGCTTGAGACTGCGATGGCGCCGTCTCCAACGAAGCTGCGAGGGCCGACCGTGACCACGTCGCTGGAGCAGGAGGACGTGGTGGGGCAGTTCCGGTCCATTTCGGTCAGCGACGAGAACGACATCGACGACAACAATGACATCGAAATGATGAGCACGACGGAGGCGGAAGAAGAAGCTCCTCGCGATGCGCGGCGAGAGGAGGAGCAGCCCATGACCAAGGAGAAGCGTCTGGCCTTCAAGCAGCTGGAGCGTTGGCGCGTGGCGATGAAGAAGAAGTCCAAGAGACTTGGGCGTAGCAGTGTCCGATGGAACGCCAAGACCCAAGCGTTCGATGACGAGGTGGAGTTCGACAACCTTTTCGGCGGCAACAGCTCCTTCGGACGGGAGGTAGGAGGAGGCTTTTGAACACTCGTGACCCTTTTAGTGGCAACTAACACACGTGTTGCTCAATTCAGCTCAAAGTTGTGAGCTACCCGTGGCCGATCTGGGTCTTCGGCGTGCTCATCATGCTCGGGGCTTCGGTCTTCGTCCACAGCGTGCACAGTCAGAGAGATGACGACGACAACAAGCACCATCACTATGCCACGTGGTGGAAGTATCTCGTGGCAGTGGCCATCTACGTGTTGGGCTTTGCTCTCATCGCTAACGGCCGAGTGGAGACTTTCTACATGAACAAGGAGCTGTCTCGACTGTCGGTGCGCTCGAACAAGCCCCTCTGCCTGAGTACGCGCTACATTCGCTCGGTGGAGCGCGATATGTGCCACATCACGAACGTCCGAGTCGAAGCTGCTGGCGAATACAGCGGCGACGTGGACACTCGCACGTACAAAGTCCACTTTGACTTTGACGACGGGACCCACGTCTCGGCACTGGAGAGCCGCTCCAAGCAGAAAACCATGCGTCGGTGCCGCCACATCAAAGCTTTTGCTGCTGCCTCCTGCCCTCCCGCTCTTGCTCCTCTTCGATCGGCCTCGGAACACTTTTCACCTGTGGTGAAGATGACGTCAGGCTCTCCATTGCGCCACACCGTCACTTCACCTGCCAAGCTAAGCCTCGAGTAAGTCGAATGCTGTAGCTACCCTAGCTACGTACTCTTAGCACACCAGCGATAAGGCCGAGCTAACATCCATCAAGCTGTTCAGTTCATTGTTTTGTGTTGAATCAATCATCCATGGTTCGGCTAGAATTGCCCCCTTCTCAAAACGTTCTCGCTACTTCCTATACTATTCATCTATGTCCCGCCTCGCGATGCCGTCCACCGCGCCCACATACAACTCCCCAGTCCTCGCAGCACACGGACGCAGTCTCTTTGGTCGACGGCGTGTTGAGTGTGCAGACGTCACCGTTGTAACTCTCGCTGGGTCTTCTGGTTGCAGTGGTGTCGGCGCTTGTATCACTTGAGGTCCTTGGGCTCTTTGAACATCACCACGACACATGTCACGTTATCAGTCGAGCGCTGGTGGAAGATCGCGTGCTCCACGATGGCCTGTCACGAAGAATAAACAAAGTTAATCAACCAACTTCCTTTGATAGCGCTCCGTATAGCAGTAACTCACCTCCACCGCACGCTGAACATCGCCAAGCTGGGCGATTTTCTTTCGCATAAAGTCAACGGCCTCCTGGTCTTTGAGCACGTCATACAGCCCGTCACTCGCCAGCAGAACGAACTCGCAGTCGTCCGTCACCTCAGTGATTGTGAACTCGGGCGTGGGGATCACCAACGGGCCCTTCAGAATATCGTTCGGGTTCACAGGCAGCTCCTGCGAGTCGTACTCGCTACGCGGCTTCGAGTCCACGTCCTCGCTCGGCGGCTCAGGCAAGTCAAATGTTTTGAACGGTGCGTCGCCAAACGCACGCGACACGGCAAGCTCTCCCATAATACGTCCGTGGATCACAAAGCCGCCAGTGTCGCGAATGCGCTGAGCCTCGTCGGACCGACTGGGTTTGTGGTCGTTCGAGAGGCGTTCCGCCTTCCCTCCGCGGCTCAGAACCGTCCGGGAGTCGCCGACGTTCGATACAAACATGTACTTGCCGGCGACAAGCACCGTCGTCGCGGTGCTACCCGCCTGCGGCCGCTCCGACTCGTTCAGGAACTCCTCGTCCGTGCGCTCGAAGGCATCCGTGAGTCGCTTCGTGATCATCGACTGCAGCTCCTCCGGCGACTTGTTCAGCAGCGGCTTGAGCTCCGCCTTCTTCATAAAGAACGTCTCGATGATGTTGTGGTGCAGCACGTCGCCCAGAAACGACGACGCCTCCTCGCCGCCGTGCCCGTCGTAGACTGCAAAGTACGACTGCGGGTGCAAGCCCAAGCGGCTCAGCGATTCGATGCACAAGTCCTGGATGATCGTGTGCGCGTCCTCCATGTGCTTCCGCGCGCCCATGTCGGCGTGGGCGCCGAAGTCGAAGCGGTTCACAGTCAAGCACGTCTGCGCGACCAGCAAGTCGTCTCCGATCTCGAGCCGGTACGGCTCCTGATAGCTGCCCACGAGCTTCATGAACGTGCCGTTCGTCGAGTTCAGGTCCACCAGGTAAAACTGGTTCGTGAGCTCATCGAACCAAATGGCCGCGTGCTTCCGCGAGAGCTCGCCGTCTCCGGTGTGGATCTGGTTGTCCGCCGAGCGGCCGATGCCGGCGCCGTCGCGCCCAATGGTGAACTGCGTGCCGGCCAGTTTGCCACTCAGCGCCGACACCTCCAGCGACTGCGACGGCTCGTGGAACGCCGTGACGATGAAATCCGACTTGCCCACGCGGAACGACACGTGGGGCTCCAGCGGCCACTGCATCCGGTCTTCGGCGTCGTCTTCCTCCTCTCCGACGCCGACCGGACTCAGGCGGACGAACGTGTCGCTCGCGTTGTCCCCATTGGCCAAGTAAAACCGTCCGCCACTGTACAATACGCGCGCGTGGTCTTTTGCGCCAAGAAGTTTGTCAGCTGGGATGCTTGCCACATTGTCAGCACTCCGGCCGATGCCGCCGCCGTTGGGCTCGAAGCGGAAACTCGTGACCGCGTCCTCCTCGGAGAACGCCGTCATTTTCAGCACCACGTGCGTCCATTTCTGCTCCAGATACGCCGGGGACGCGTCCTCCTCGTCCGCTTCTCCTCCGTCCACGCCCCCGCTCACGGGAGGCGAGGAAGTGGACGACGAGGCCGATTTCACCCCTGACTTGGTGGGCGAAGGCGGCGGTTCCACTGCATTTTCATTCATCGGTTCGGTCAACGCCGTCTCGAAATTGTCAGTTTGGCTTTGCGCTTTGCTGCTGGGCGCGCTTTTGCTCTGGCCTCTGCTGCGGCCGCTGTTCCTGCTGCTGCCGCCGTTGCTGTGGCCGTTCATGGCCGTGGAATACCCGCCGGTGCTGCTCGAGCTGGAGCGGAGGAGGCGGTTCACGCCCGAGGTGCGCGCACGCACGAAGGACGTGGCCTTGCGCGAGTCCGCCTCTGCTGGCAAAAATTGTCATGGCACGGGTTAGCTAGTGGCAATTTGCCATTTGAAAATGAAATAGTTGTTTTTTTTGCCACGTACGAGGCGGTTCCAACCGCAGAGTGGACGAGCGTCGGCGGTCGGTGTCGTTATCGTGCTTCCGCACCACTGCAAGAGACACAATAAGGTTAGAGGAAAAGTTCTCCCCGCCCCCCTCCCCATTCTCCCCCCCATTGGCAATTTTTGCCACTTGCCTTTCATCTTGAGCGTCTGCACGTCCTGCCCGTCCGCCATAGTGCTTCTCCTTGTTCTCTCGGAGTAAAGATCTCTCGTGCGCTGCCCGTCGCACTGCGTGCCCTGACTTCTCTTCTCCTCGTGCTGGGCCGATTCTCGGCGCCGGGAACTGGTTTCAGTGGGCCGAACGCGACGTATGCGCCACTCGAGCCGTGGCAATAGGGAGATGCGAAGACCTGCAGGGGGCGAGCGCTGGCGAAGTCTCTGCCGCCGGCTCCTCGGGAAAAAGGATGGTAAAAATGGTACCATTTCACTGGTACGCCAGCTGGCACGACCGACTTCAACGGGGGTTTACGATTGCCCTTTTGTACTTGCTTTCACTATGGTGCTAAAGTGCGGCAGAAACAATTGACATCTCATGGTGGTGATACAGCAGGTTGCGGCCAGACACAGTGTGCACGTGTCTTGAAACGAACTCCGACGTGCTTGTCGAGCCGCGAAATGTCTCTGCGTGTCTTGAGGCCAAATGTCTGTAATAGTCACTACTGACACGTCGACACTACAGTATAGTGTCGTCACGCGCTGGCACCGCAGTGACACCACCAGCTCAGTTAAATACGTGGTGAAAAGTGCCGCAGTTGAGGGCTGTTGGTATGTGCCGGTAGTATGAATACAAGTAATTCAAGCGTATCGGAAGCAAAGTTTCGATTGATAACGACTCGGGTGGTCGATGCACTCCCGCAACTTTCCCTGGCAAATTGTGAAAAACGTAAATGTAGCCACCCTGGACTCGGATTGGATAAAAACTGGGGCATGGTGCGGCACCGCACAATGTGCGGGCGGCATGGATGGCTTCATGCCAATGCGCTCAACGCCACCCTGCTGCAGCGAACTCATAAATTAGTTTCCATTCATTCCGACGCTACTTACTCCGAAGGGCAAACGCTTTTGAGCTGCAGGGTTGTCGTCCACCACCGCCAACGCTCCATCCCTCCACTTTGACCTCGCTGGCTCGTTTCCATCGCTTTTCCTCTTCCGTCGTGGGTCAGACTCTGCGATCGATGCCCGTCGGAGGGTTTTGTCTGCCATGGGACTCGACTAACTGGACTTGGACTTGGACTGATTGGCACTTGGACTGGGGACTCCACTGGGGTGGACGACGACGACGGTCTCCGCTCAACAGTACGACGCGTCCGTGAAGCGGGACTCTTTGCCACGGTAGAACGAGGACGCGTCGCTATTGGCGCTGTCGCCGCGGTCGCGAGGCGCAGCGGCGTTCTCGTACTCGCTGAAGCCGCTGCTTTGGAAGCTCTTGCCGTCGGCGAATCTGCTGTCGTAGCCGCTCCGGTTGGACGCGTAGCTCTTGTCGTAGCCGCTCTTGGTGGCGGCGAAGCTCTTGTCGTAGTCGGTGGACACGCGGTACTCCGTGTACTCGGACTGCTGGAAGCTCGCGGCCGTGGAGCGGGTGTCGCTCGGGTGGAAGCCCGACTCCGCCATGGACTGGTCCATGCCGCTGGCCGCTGTGCCGGCGCGGTTGCGTCCGGCGGAGTTCCACTGGTTGGTCACGTGCGACATATCCGGCACCGAGTCGCCCTCGAAGTCGCTCTCCTCCTCCGAGGACCCGCCGATGTCGTTCTCCCCCTTGCCCTGCCGCATGCCCGGGTACTTGTTCACGACCTGGCTCACCGACGACGGGTCGGCGCTGTAGGCGCTCTGGCCGTAGAACGAGGACTGCGACGTGTAGTGCGAGTACTGACTGCTACTGCCGGACTGAGCCATGGGCGGCAGCGACATCTGCGAGTGCGCGAGCGCGATCTGACTCTGCGGCGTGAGCATGTCCAGGTTCGGGTCGTTGTAGGTGATTCGACCGGCGCTGCCCCCTTGGCCGTGGTGTCCGTACGGCTCCTGGTCGTACTGGCCGTTGTGCTGGTCGTTCGGGTAGTAGTCGTCGTCGCTGTACTGCATCGGGGACATGTTGTGGTTCTCGTGGTAGTTCGCGGCCACCGTCGACGATTGCGCGGTTCCCTTACTCCCGTCGTGGCGGGCCGTGCGAAGGACGGGGTCCATGTCGTCCTCCTCGTCCTCGTCCTTGCTGTTCGTCTTGATGTAGACGAACACTGCGACGAGAATCACGAGCGCTACCGCGCCGCCCATCATCAGTCCAAGCAGCAGCGTGTTCGACATGCCCGTCTTGTCGGCCGAGGCCGAGTCTGTCATCACGGAAGCCGCAGAAGCGGAAGCGGAACCCGACGCGGACGCTGAAGTCGTGGAAGATGCAGGCGATGGCGTGGTGTCCGAGCTTTGAGTCGAGTCGGTAGCGCCCGTCGTAGTACCGGACGATGATCCCTTCTTGGTCGAGTTAGACGACGACGATCCCTTCTTGGTCGACTTACCAGACGATTTGGAGCCTGCGCTCGACTCTGAAGCCGATCCTGAAGCTGAGTCCGACGATTTCTTCTTGGTCTTCGGTTTGGAGGTCTTCGGCTTGGTCTTGGCCGACGATCCAGACGCATCCGACTTAGACCCGGAGGTAGACGCCGACGCCGACGCCGATGCCGATTCATCGGAATTGGACTCGTCATCGGCCGTGTGAATGCCGTTGGGCACGGGCGTCGTCTGCTCGAGATACGGCGACTTGGTGAAGATGGTCTTCTTCTTCTTCTTCTTCGAGGTCGTCGTGGAGCCCGAGCTTTCAGTAGAAGGCGCTGTCTCTTCCTCCGAGCCAGACGCCACGACGGAAGACTCCTCCGTCGCCCCCGAGTCCGAAGCGCTTTCCGAGTCCGCGGTTCCCTGGAATCTGGACGCCGACTCGCTGTCACTCGTTGCTGGCGCCTTCGTCCTCGGGGCTTTCGTCCTCGTACGAGGCGCTTTCGTGGTAACCCTCGGGGCCGGGGTCTCCGCCGTCCCCGACGAGTCCGCCGGCGCGTCCGTAATGGGAATCCACGTCCGCGCTGGCGTCCGCGCCGTCGGTGTCGGGGTGCGCTCGATTTTGAGGTCTGAATCCGAGCCCGACTCGGTATCCCCGTCCAGGCTCCGCATCGTGTACACCTGCGCGTCCGCGAGTGCACTCATGAGCGCCACCGCGAGCAGCGCCAGCTTGAGCCACCGTCGATGGACCTGCATCGTCCTGCCTAGAATTGGACCCCCTTTGAGCTTTGGAACGTCAGCTCAAGGCAACCTGCTTGGTGTTCTGCTGTCAGCCAATCGAAAAGTGCGGCGCCGTCGTCCCCCTGCTGTCAAGTCTAGCGTAGCGGCGGCCGTCCAGTGCCGTGTCGAGGTTGACGATCACTTCGCGCCGCGGACTGAGGCGGCGGAAATGCGGTTGTGGCGGCACTGTGCCTTTCGGAGCAGCAGCAGTAGGAGAGTCAGATGTAGGGGGCCAGCGGATGGTCGATGCCATGCACGAATTCGCACTACGCGACGACTCGCTTCTGCACGCTGGTGATCGGCCAAAGTGATCGGCGAGCCCAGCTGTCGGCAAGAAACAGCGCGTCGGTCTCGACCGCTTGCGCCGATAAATACTGTACATGTATTGCCATTGGCAATTTGAGTTGGCATGCCGCTTTGCCAATGGCAAAGCGGCGTGCTAGCTCTGCACTTTGCATGGGCTGGGGTGGAACACCTTGTATAATACGTACAATGTACGTACCGGTACATCTCGAGATGCGAGTTCGGTGCAGTACATGTACGTGAACGCTCGCTCGGTCTCACAGGAGCTCGCACCATGAACGACAGGCGCTGCGTCAACATGCCCGATAGGTTCGTGCCAGAATCAAGTTGTCTAACACCAAAAAGCGCCAATACGTTGTTCGTGCCATCCTCAAGTGAGTGAAATCAAGGGAAGCTCACCCAACTAAAGTACCACCTCCGGACTCCGTTGTGGTGACATATGCGCTCGAAGCAGCGTATGGTCCGGAAGCAGCGTAGGAAACGATGTTCACAGGATACGTGTGTACATGGTACTGTACGGAGGAAGTACCAGAGGAAACAGTACTGCAGCGGTAGGACGGCAGGCATTGGCATGTCCAGCGCGGCTTGAGTTGTCTTCTCGAGAGGGTGGGCGTCTACAGTATTTGCGAGCCACACAGGACAGCAAGGTGCTGGGATTTGAACCCCCAAGCCTGACGCCTTGTTGCCGTAACGCGCCCATGTGGTCTCGCCAAGGCAGCCCGGCTCTGGGTTATCCGGTTACTGCGTGCTTGCACTGCGAAACGCTCACACGTTTTCACAGTGGCGACCGAGGCGCTGTTCCATCGAACGGAGAGGTGGACTCTTTGGCTTGGCAATGGTGTCGCTCGCTCGTTTGATATGACGGCTGCTTTGGCGGGAGTGTTACAGTATTACTTCATTAATCCAATTGACAATTGACATGTACTGTACTACATCGTACTTCGACGTAACACCTTCAACGTGGTGTGATCTACTTGATATCTAAGCCTTAGCTTGTAGCGGAGCCGCCGAACAGTAGCTCTCGCACGTGTGCGCCAACTCCTCCGCGTTGTCGTCGAACTTCCAGATCCGAGAAGCGAGCGAGTCGTTGCACGACCACCGGAAGCTTGAGGCGCTGCTGCGGGTCGAAGCAGCACATTTGACGCACGAGGTCCCAGTGCGCGTCGTCGTCGAAGCCTTTGGGTCGAGGAGGCAGCACACCACGTCGTACATGGAAGCGTACTGCGGCATCCGGCATACGGGGTCCCCATGGAAATTCACCGCTGATAGCCTGGAGTATGCACATGCCGAACGAGTACACGTCCGACTCGAAGCTGGGTAACGCGCCGGCCAAACACTCAGGCGCCTTCCACCTCTGTGCACCCACCACAGACGTGTTAGTATTTTGTTCCTGCTCACTGTCGACGTACCGACGGATAGTGCTGAGTCCAAAGTCGGTAAGCTTGGCCTTCCCGTCGTCCGCCACGAGGATGTTGTCGCACTTGAGATCGCCGTGCACAATACTGTGCTGGTGGAGGTACTGCAGACCGAGAGCACTCTGACGCAACTTTTGCCAGGCTTCACAGCGCTGGTAACTGGCTGTGCTCTCAGCAGATAATCCGGTACTCGACACGTTCGATGTGCTGCTGAAACCACTGGTATTTCCGCTGGTCGTAGAAACGGATTTGCTCATGCTGCTTGTACCGATGCTAGCTCCAGTAACTCCTCGTGTGGGCTCGTATCGGTGCAGATACGCGTCGAGGCGACCATTGCTGGCAGGTTCACACACGAAGAACGGCTGCCCGCCGACGTGGCATCCACCATATAGTTTGACCACGTACGGGTGGTTGAGTCGGTACCAGATACTCAATTCCCGGTAGAACACAACGCTAGGCTGCGACGCAGTTTCGTTTTTCGACACCACTGGTTTGCTTTGCACGGGCATGAGTTTCTTTATGACAACGGGTGTACCGAGCCACGTTCCCATGTGAACCGAAGCGAAGGCACCGTGGCCTAACGACTCGCGGGGGTCGAATTCGACTTCGTACGGCGGAATGAACCATCTTGGCGGGCGCCACAGGTGAAAATGCAGGCCACCCGGATGTTCTGTAGCTTGAGGCGTTGTAGTGGTATCCGACAGTCGGCGGGAAATGTCGATGCAAGTTGTACCAATGGCTTCGACCTCTGCAGGTGTGTAGCTTGAGCGATGACGCGTGACCTCAAAGCGAAGGAACGTCAGCATTTCTTCACGGTCGCGGGCATTCTTGAGCTCGTCCAGCAGTAAATCAGAAGCTTCAGGTTTCATCAACGTCCACGCATAGCTCTGCGTCTTCCTAGCTCGAGTTGTATACCATTGACGCTTCCAGTTGTGTACATCTACCTTCTCTGACGACAATGGTTCGTGCGTACGAAACCTGCCCAGCAAGTCATCGAGGTCCTTGTGAAAAGAAAACTTATCGTTATTGCGTTGACGAATTGCCGCGATCTGCGTGATGCGGTTTCCAGTGCCGCTAACGTTCACGTGAACTATGAATTGTGTCAGAATATCTGCAAAAATTGCCACGATAGTAGGCAGGTCGCTGGTGTTGTCACGTCCTTCATTGATGTGTGTCTCGGTATAGCACAAGCGCTCATAAATGTCTTCCAGTCGCAGCAAGATTTGTGCGTTTAAGTCGTTGCCGCTGCTTGCCTCCAGATATGCGGTGGCGTCAACAACATCAACACCAGGTTTCTGCATCTGTGACTTCAGCAGCCCCAATTCTTGCGAAATCGTTGAGGGCTGCGCCTCACCACGTAACATGAAATCTGCGACGGTTACTGGTTCGCATGCTGCGCTAGAAGGCCCGCCAACAACGGCTACACTTGCCACCCCGTTAGCCTCCTCGCCGACACGGTGGCCACCGGGTTTATTCGTTGCTCGTTCTCTATTTGCCAGCTCTCTGAGCTGCTGTACGACGTAAGAAATTGGTGGGCGCAGGTCTGGCTGCCACGCACACATGTTCTTGACTAGTTCCCACTCATCACCTTTGAATTGGTGTGGTGGGTGTTTGAAAAAAGACTCGTGTTCGTCCCGAATACCGTTCTGGAGCTGATCGTAACAGTCTGCTGTGCCGTGCATCAATGCCTCGATAATGACCATACCGAAACTGTAAATATCTGATGCCAACGACGGTGGCCCTGGTACGATACCGTCTGTTCTTCGCTCTGGAGCTAGCCATCTCCCTGGCAGTGCGTCATTTTCAGCGGGTATGTCTTCTTCCACAATTGGTCGATAGGCTTGAAACAATCGTGGGCTATACAGGGGTATAAATTGCAGGCCGTTGAGCTTAGCAACTTCCTTCATCGACCTGTCATCTCGGAGAGACCCCTCAAGCCTCCTGCCACGGCGTTTTCTTTTTGCAATAGCCGAACGTTTTTCCACAACAACGAGAATGTTGTCTGAACGGAGCTCCTCGTGCACAATTTGGCGCTCATGGAGGTACTGCAGCCCCAACGCAGCCTCCTGCAGTAATCGCCACAAACGTGGTGGGGCTTTAGCGATAGAACCCTTCGAAGTTGTTGTGTTCTGGTATCTTGAAAGGTACTCTTTTAGTGAGCCTCCTCGGGCACACTCAAAAACGAAAAATGGTGTGGGCCCAACGTGGCATGCCCCGAAAAGTTCAACCACGTGCGGGTGAACCAGCTCCGACCAAATATCGGCCTGTCGTAGAACAAATTCACATAATTTCGTTTCATCCTGTTGGGAGGCCAGGTGACATGCTTTTTGTATAGTAACGCGTACACCTTCCCACCAACTTTCGTCTCGCACTTCATAGACGGATATAAACCATTCAGGTGCAGATGTTACCATGGTTCCTCCTTGCCGAGCGCATAGATCGAATGTGCGCACCACCAAGTCTAGCTGCGCATCAGAAAACGCGTAGCGAAAGTTGTCTAATTCGTGCTTCATGAGGGTCATGACCTCCATAGTCACTACGGTTCCCAACATACTAACGCCATCGGATTGCTCCAGGGTATCAAGAAATCCGTGAAATGATGCCACCAAATCTCCACAGTCGTATTCCCACTGCAGCTCCCAGCCCCCCGCACCTCGACTTGACGCCTCGTCACTGCATGTGGAGTTTACCTCGGGAATTAAACTTTCACTGTCAAATTCGGCAAATAAAGCATCTAGCTGGTGATGGATCTGCTGGATCTCATCCGTAAAGCGGCGTGTCTGAGCGATTTTGAACAGCTCGTGTTGGCCGTTAGACGGTAAATAGTTTCTTGTAAGATAGCGCATGCTACGTATCAGGTGCTCTGTGCGCGTTTGCCAGTTGTATTCCACGTCTCCCCCGTCACAAAAACTGATCCCCTCGTCCCAGAGCCGAGCTAGCACTCGTTCTAGTCGTGCCAATACACGAGCACACATCACTACCCCACTTTCGTGACGTTGACTTGCTGTACGAAGCGCAGTCCATACATCAGGGGCATGTAGCAACAGCTCCGGAAATTGCATATCACTCCATGGGCGCTCACGCTCCACCAGGTTCAGTAACGCCCGCACCACAGATTTCATATCTGGTCGATCGTTTGGGTCAGAAGACGTCATCTCTTTGATCAGGCCCCAAGCTGCGTTGCTCACTCCTCTAGGCTGGTCTTGGTCCTCCTTGATCCTAGATATTGTATTCGAAAACTCTTCTATCGTAAGCGGGTTGGATACTTCTAAGATCGCCGTGGCAAATGCATACACATCGTCCTCCATCGAAGGCTCAGCATTTGCAGCATGCTGATCGTCAAATTGACAGGAACTAGGTCGGAGCTTTGCCGTCCCATCAACTCCAACAACGAAACAGGCAGAGTTAATTCCACCGTGCACGATGCCCAACCCGTGGAGGTGTTGGAGTCCTTGAGCCGCCTCTAGGAGTCGTTTCCACAACCTCCGAGAGTTCTGGACGCCCCTCGCGTAGTCACCGAGAGGGGTGTGGCCCCGTAAAGACTCGTAGATAATGAACGGGGTGCTCCCAACGTGACACACCCCGTGCAGCGTCACGAGATGAGAATTTGTCACGCCGTACCATTTCTCAGCAAACCGGGTACCCTGCGCTTCCAAGCCTAGTGCCCCCTTCTTCTCAGCGTATTCAAGCGTGACTTGAAGGCCGTTCCACTCGCCATCCACGCAGTGCTTGAAATTCCCGTTCTCATGTCGAAGCTGCACCTCATACATGGGCACGAACCACTCCGGCACCGTCACCACCTCGGCCCCAACAGCCCTGGAAACGTCGTCAATCGCACGCTCCAGCAGCTCCTGCTCCTCCACCGGCATGAGCTCCAGCGCCTCTTGCTTCTCCTCAGCGTCGCTCAGCTTCCTCCTCTCGTACTGCAGCGCTGTGAGCAGCTCCAGGGTCCCGCTCTCCTCCAACGTCTCCAGCTCCTCCTGCAACGTCTCGGACTGGCTCAAGAGCTCGTCAAAGACCTGGAGCTGCTCCCTATAGTCCTCCTGCCAGCGTCGCTGCCAGTCCTGGCTCTCCTCCCCCGTCTCCTCCCCAGCCAGCAACACGTCGACCTGCAGATGCATCCAATGCGCCTCTCGGCTCTTCCTCGGGGCCTCCAGCAGCTGCCGAAGCACGTCTCCGGCCCCCTCCAGGGGCTCCGTGAAGCCCGCGAGGCCCTCCAGTTGCTGCACGAGCGCCTTGAATGCCGTCTCCTGGTGTCTGCGGCGGCCCGCGGCCTCCAAATGCTCCAAGAGGTCGCCCTCTTCCTCGGCCAAGTCGCCGTGTTGCGTCTCCAAGCACGTGGCCAGCGCCTGGAGGCGCGGGACGAGGCTGCGGAACACGACGTGGACGCCCGACGAGCACGTGGCACGCAGCGAGGCCAGCGCGAGCGGCTCTGGCGGCCCTGGAGGACGCGGGAGCGCGCGCGCGGGCGGCGTGACGGCCAGCATCGGAGTTCCAGGAGTGCAAAAGGTAAATCAGTGAAATGGGTACAGAGCCGTCACTGCCATTTGTGGGTATCGTCGACTGGAGGAATGCTTGAGGA
>JAGDFM010000693.1:0-14434 GCA_019155715.1 Phytophthora pseudosyringae
CGAGTGGCAAAGCGACTAGTGGCATCAGTGGTACTCTGTTGTTGACCACAGGGTCATTAACTAATGCAGCGACGGCGACAAGCTCAAGCGGTGCTATTATGATACGATCTGGTGCTACGTCTCCAGGCTCGAGCGGTTCAATCTCATTGTCGACGGGCGCATCGACTGGTGGCGCTGGTGGTGGGATCTCGATGTCAGTTGGTGGTGGGACAGTTGGAGCGGGTGGTGACGTCAAAGTTGTTGCTGGTGCAGCCACTGCTGCTAGTAGTGCAGGCGGACTGGTTGATATCACGAGTGGGTCGTCATCACAGTCAATTAGCGGCCAAGTGTACTTGCGGTCAGCGACCAGTGGTGTATCGGGTGCAATTACCGTAAGCTCTGGTGTGAGCAGTACTGGGGTATCGGGAGATGTTACAGTAGCCTCCGGGGCGAGTACTGGCGGTGCAAGCGGCCTGGTGACTGTGGCTGGTGGTTATGGTTCTGGAACAGGTGGAGTCGGCGGAGATGTGTCGGTTATCGGTGGTTCGACTACCGATGCCTCAGGTACTGGTGGCAAGGTGTCGATGTCTGGTGGCAATGGCGGTAGCACGGGTACCGGTGGTGCCTTGGAGATAATCGCTGGTGCTGGAGGCAGTATTGGCGGCGCGCTGTCCTTAGCGAGTGGCAAAGCGACTAGTGGCATCAGTGGTACTCTGTTGTTGACCACAGGGTCATTAACTAATGCAGCGACGGCGACAAGCTCAAGCGGTGCTATTATGATACGATCTGGTGCTACGTCTCCAGGTTCGAGCGGTTCAATCTCATTGTCGACGGGCGCATCGACTGGTGGCGCTGGTGGTGGGATCTCGATGTCAGTTGGTGGTGGGACAGTTGGAAACGGAGGGGGCATTTCCTTAGCTGGTGGCGCTGCTTCTGATGCTACTGCTGGCTCGGGCATCGGTGGCAGCATTACACTATCGGCTGGTGGTTCGACTTCTGCAACGGGTGGACTTCTTTCGCTAATCAGCGGAACGGGAACAGCCAAGAGCTCAGGAAAAGTTGATATTCTAAGTGCAAACGGAGGTACGGCTGGTGTTAGTGGGAACGTCCAATTGGCATCCGGTACCACCGGGGCTGGTAGCTCTGGTACCCTCACACTTTCTACAGGCAATGCGGTTGGTGGAACTGGAGGTGACATACTGGTTCAAGTTGGCTCCGGCACTGTCGGAGCTGGTGGAGCGGTTACAATGACCGCCGGAACGGCCTCTGCGGCGGCAGCAGTTGGTGGACAAGTGTCGATTTCGTCCGGTAATGGTGGCGGTGGCGGAGGAGCAGTGATGATCCAAGCCGGCTCGACTACGACGAGTGGCGGGGCTAGCGCCGGAGGGTCTATCACGCTCTCCAGTGGTACCAGTTCGTCTGCAGCTTCTAGTGGATATATCGCTATCTCATCTGCGGAGAAGTCTGTGCCTGGTGCGAGTGGTACAGTCTCGATCAAGACGGGATCAGCGACGTCCGGAAACACCGGTACTATTTCGATTTCTTCGGGCGCTACCTCAAGTGGGACTGGTGGAGCCATTTCCGTTTCCGTTGGCACAGGAACGACTGGTACTGGCGGAGGCTTGACTCTTACTGCTGGCCAGAGTGCTGGAGGAACTGGTGGCGACGCAACGATGACTGCAGGTGGCGGAAATATTGGAGGAATGATATCACTTTCCGGTGGCTCTGGAACTACAAGTGGTGGCGGTGGCATTGCAATCACTAGTGGAACTAACACAGGAAGCTTCAGCGGGTTGATTCAAATTGCGTCAGCCGTTGGTGGATCGGTTGGAAGTGGAGACGTGTCATTTGGTTCTGGAACAGCGTCAGGCCCAACGGGAGCGTTAACGCTATCAACAGGCGCGTCGACCAATGGGCTTGCTGGCAGCATTACTTTGGCCGTTGGATCGGGAAAGGCGGCTTCAGGTGGAAGCTGGACAGCCTCGGCAGGAACAACCACAACCGGTGTAGGCGGAATTGCAACAGTTAACGGAGGGGCGGGCAGTACCTCCGGTGGTGCTGTTAACGTCAATGGTGGAGCTGGTGGCACAGGAAGCGGAGGCGACATTAGCCTGACAAGTGGCTCGAGCACTGGTGGAGCAGGAGGCGCCATATCGCTGAAGACTGGTACGGGTCCTTCGGGATTCGCCAGTGGTGCCATCACGCTATCTTCTGGTGCAGCGTCAAATGCAGACAGCGGCAGCATTACGTTCAACACTGGTGCTTCTACTGGCGGTACGGGAGGTGCAATGTTGTTGTCGGTTGGAGAAGGAAACACGGGCAATGGTGGAGCTGTCACAATTGCTGCTGGGAAGACAACGTCCACGAGTGGTATTGGTGGCTCCGTTGATTTGACTGCTGGTGATTCCACGTCCGGGACGGGTGGTTCTGTGCACGCGTACATCGGTGCAGGATCGTCAGCTGATGGAGGGTTTTACGTGAAGAAATCTACGACAGGTGCGACAGATCTTCTCAAGGTCACGAGCACCGAGTTGGCTGGTAGCAGCTTAGCGGTCGCTTTCACGTCCACGAGTTCTACGATTCAGCTCACATCGGCGTCGCAGGTCATGATCACTGGAACGTCGACGACTGTTTCTGGGGGTTCTCTTCATGTTGATTCACACAACTTCCGCGTGTCCAAAAGCGCAACAGTAGACGTTCTGTATGTGGACGTGGCTGGGAGCGTCGTGAATGTCCTCGCAGCGAATGTGCTTGGACAGTTGCAGCTGAGTGCTGCGCAAGCTTCGATCCTTCACTCCCAGACTGGATCCACGGCTGTGCTCACGATTTCGTCGCCCAACCTGAAGCTAACAGGCGGTGATGTCGTTTTCGACGGCAGCGTTACTGCAACTGCTCCAACGGGGGGTGCTACGTGCACTGTAGGAACGCTTCGTTATGACGCAAACGCAATCTACTTCTGCGGCAGCGGAGCGGTGTGGAAGAAAATCGTCTTGTCAACCTACTAAGGTGGGCACAGGTCTTTCGTGAATTTACTTTACATAAGAAAACAAATATTAATACATATTTTTGCACATTTACACTCGGTGTATCGGCCCATGACAAACTAACCGAAGCGTTGCCCGCAGTCAGCTTGATCCAAAGCGACAAATTGGTATGACAGTCTATTCGTCAATTTTACTGCAAGTCTCGTTTGCTATTCTAGCACAGTACCCAGCCCCCGACAGCTTGGCACATATGCTGCGCCTACTTTGCCACAATGTTCAGCAATCCGTGAGCGCCTTGTTTCTTAGGAGCAACCAGAATCGCCTTATGCACGTCCCGACCTTGCATATGGCGCTGGACGGCAGGGGAGGCCATGGCCAGTGCCAACACGGCATCGGAGTCCCGAGCCTCCAGCAAAGCAGGATCCACGATAATAGTATCACGCGGCTTGCCTTGCACCTGTAGCACTACCTTCACTTGAGCACGGTCAAGCAGCACCGGATCGTACGATGGCCACGTGCAAGCATGCACATCAGCTGCATCATCTCCATCGTGCAGAGCCTGGTACATCTCAGCAGCCGTGTGAGGAGCCAATGGGGCCAGCATCTGAACCAGCGCGCACAGAGACTCGTCATAAGCGACAGAGCCCTGCAGCTGCGTGCGGCGCTCGCCAAGTAGGTTGGACAGCTTCATAAGCTCTGCGATAGCAACGTTGAACGACTGGAAGTCGTCCAGTGCCTCGGTCACACGCTTGATCGTTCCATGCAGCTCGTGACGAAGCTCCTTCTCTTCCTCGCCATCTGCAGGAACACTCCTCACACCCCGATGCCGCTGGCCCGACGCTCCATCCAGCAGCGACCAAATGCGCGCCAACCAGCGCGACTGACCTGCAAGGTCCGACTCGTCCCACTCCAACTCATGGGCGGGTGGTGCCTTAAAGAGCACCGCGAGACGGGTCACGTCCGCGCCGTGGCGGGCACGGATCTGCTCCGGATCCACGCCGTTGTGCTTCGACTTGGACATCTTTTCCCACATCGTCACGACAGGCAGCCCAGTCTTCTTTTCAACGATTGTCGTCCGGTCATCCTCCGCCACCTCTTCGTATTCGCCCGGCGCCAGTGGCCGCAGCGACCCAAATGACTTGTGCGTGCGTCCGAGAACCATACCTTGAGCTAAGAGCTGCGCGAAAGGCTCATCGGTGGCCAGGAAGCCTTGATCAAACATGAACTTGGTTACAAAGCGTGAGTACAGCAGGTGCAGGATCGCGTGCTCGATGCCGCCGATATAAAGATCCACACCCGCGCGCTTCATCCATGTCCGTGCCTGCTCGGGCTTGAATGCAGCAGCGTCGTTGCGCGCATCGCAGTAGCGCATGTAGTACCACGAGCTGTCCACAAACGTATCTAGAGTGTCGGCGTCGCGTTCGGCGTCGCCACCACAACGCGGGCATTTGCAGTGCTTCCAGCCAGCCATGCGCGCGAGAGGAGAGTCACTACTTCCCTTGCCGCGCAAGTCGTCAGCCACATCCTCACCCACTGGCGGCAGTTCGACAGGTAGCTGCTCCGTGGGAACTCCGACCGGTCCACACGACGGGCAGTGAATGATCGGGACGGGGGTGCCCCAATAGCGCTGACGCGACACAAGCCAGTCGCGCAGACGGAACTGAGTCGTGGCACCACCAACGCGCTCGCGCTCGAGGCGAGCAGTAATGGCCGCAGTCGCCTCTTGCGAAGTCATACCAGAGAACTCACCACTGTCGAGCAGCACACCATGCTCCGTAAACACCTCGTCCTCGTTGCACGCTGTTCCGTCACTGCTACCCACCACGGCGCGCACCTCGAGGTTGTGGTGACGCGCGAAGGCCAGGTCTCGGCTATCGTGCGCAGGCACGCCCATGACCACCCCAGTGCCGTAATGTGCCAGCACGTACTCGGCCAAGTAAATCGGAACATGGCGCCCCGTGAGCGGGTGGCGCGCATAAATCCCCGTAAACACGCCTGCCGTCGTGTCTCCCTTGCCTCGGTCGTCCCTGCTCATGGCGCGCACCTTGGCGACATAGGCGTCGACAGCGGCGCGCTGAGCCGCCGGAACACGAGGGAGAAGAGCCTCCACCTCGACGCCGTCGGGGGCCATCGAAACGAAGCTCACACCGAAGACCGTGTCCACGCGTGTCGTGAACACCGTCAACGGGATGTGCTTCGCGTCGGCTGCGGTCGCCGCGCCCAGCAGGGCCTGAAACTCGACCTGAGACCCCTGCGAGCGCCCGATCCACGCCGACTGCATGCGTTTGACGGCGTCCGGCCACTTGGTCAGCTGTTCCAAAACCCTGTTAGCTCAGTCACAGAACAGCACCGAACCTTGGTACTCCTCCAACACCCCGATCCTCACCTTGTCGAGGTCGTCCAGCAGTCGGTCTCCGTACTCGGTGATGCGCAGGAACCACTGGTTGAGCGAGCGCTGCTCGACGACGGCGCCGGAGCGCCAGGACCTTCCCTCGGCGTCCACCTGCTCGTTGGCGAGCACCGTCTTGTCCACGGGGTCCCAGTTCACGAGCGCCTCCTTGCGGTAGGCCAGTCCCTTGTCGAACATCCGCAGGAAAAGCCACTGCGTCCACTTGTAGTACTCGGGCGCGCACGTCGTGAGCTCGCGCCCCCAGTCGAACCGGATGCCCAGCGCCTGGAGCTGCTGCTTGGCTTGCGCGATGTTGGCCACGGTCCAGTCCGCGGGCGAGACGCCGCGCTCGATGGCCGCGTTCTCGGCCGGCAGCCCGAAGGCGTCCCAGCCCATGGGGTGCAGCACGTCGAAGCCCTGCATGCGCTTGAGGCGCGCCATGCAGTCGCTGATGGTGTACACGCGCACGTGGCCCATGTGCAGCTGGCCCGACGGGTACGGGAACATGGCGAGGCAGTAGAACGGCTCCTTCGCCTTGGCGCTCGAGGGCGGCGGCGGCTCCTGCAGCTCCTGCCGCGCCCAGCGCTGCTGCCACTTGGCCTCGATGGGCGCCCACGCGTGCGGAGGCGCATGCGTCGCGAAGCGGCGGCGCGCCGCGAGCGCCCCACGCACCCGGTAGCGCAACATGCTCCAAGAAGTGATGTGCGTGTGTGGCTAGGACAATGCGGCCTTGTGAGTGGCCAAAATGACGTCTAATTTCGAAAAAGATTTTAGCTACCGTAAAGCTCAGCAAAGAGGCGTTTGAGTGAAGCGCAGCAGAAGACGGAGCAGACGATGGTGGTGGCGGCAGGCGACATCTCAACCTTCAACATCCAGCACGGCTACGTGGAGGGGCTGGTGCGCGGCTTCCGCTCGGGCTTCCTGGACGACGTGGACTACCACCACCTCACGCAGTGCGAGAGCCTCGAAGGTGCGAGGCACACGAACAAGAGGCTCAACCGAAACTACTTCGTGCTGACCGCGCTCTTGTGCCCTGCAGATGTGAAGCTGAACCTGCAGGAGACGGACTACGACCAGTTCCTGGCGGACGAGGTGCGTCCGCAGTGGATCGAGATGAGAGAGAGAGATCTGGAGACCCTGAGACCCCCGTACTGACTGCCTGCTCCACCTACCTTGCATCCGTTGCTTGCCATTGCTGCAGTCGTCGGGCTCCATCTCGCCCGGCCTGATCCAGGGCGGCACGACCAACAAGCTCGTGGAGGAGTTCAACTTCCTGCGCGCGCAGGCCATGGAGCCGCTGGGCCAGTTCCTCGACTTCATCACGTACGTGCGGCCTACGTCTCTGGCTGGCTGGCTGGCTGTTTGCCGTGTGGAGATGGACAAATGCTGACGGCTGCTGGTTGGGTGGGTGTGGACGCACAGGTTCGAGTACATGATCGACAACGTGATCCTCCTCCTCAAGGGAACGCTCAACGGACGCGACGTGAACGAGCTCATCGGACAAGTGCGCGCAGACCGTTTAGCTGGCGTGGGGTGCATTTTGTCTAATGTCGTGTTGATCTGTTGCTGTTGTGCTACGTGCAGCTCCACCCGCTTGGCAAGTTCGACGAGTCTATCATGCGCAGCATCTGCACGTTCGAGCCGAACGCCAAGGGCTACTCGGACCTGTACGAGACCGTCCTGATCGATACCCCCATCGGTGCGCGATAGATCAGGTATGTTTTGCGCCCTTCGCTCTCGAGGCTAACAATGTTGTATTTGCCGTCAACTCGCAGGGACGTACTTCAGTCAATTCTTGGAGGAAAGCGCTGGCGGTGATCGCATGGATGGCACCTCGGACGTCCGCAACGTCCTGGAGGAGGTGCAGATGGAGCTCATCAAGAACAGCATGCTGAAGCTGTGGCTCGAAGACTTCTACAATTTCTGCCAGGTGAGCTACGGGGTGCTAGGGTGTGTCTCGACTGGGTTGTTTTAGAGAGGAGGCAAACTGACTGATAAAATCTCGTTTTTCGACTTTTGCAGGAGATTGGCGGCGACACGGGGGTCATCATGGGGGAAATCCTCAAGGCGCGTGCTGACCGCATTGCCATCAACATTACGTTGAACTCGTTCGGCACGCCGCTGAACGAGGTATGTTGTTCACGGGGCGTTTTTGTCAGCTTCGCGGCAGGAGTTAACCGGATCGTGTTTGTTTCGTGGCATGTGCTGTTCGCTGCTTGCTATAGCCTGCGATGCGTATTTCGGACCGCAAGCCGCTGTACCCGTCCATCGGCGCGCTTTACCCGGAGGCCACGGCACTTTTGGCGGAAGCTGGCGACGAATCGGCGCTTGGAGCGGCTCTGGACGCGTTCCCGGTGTACCGCAAGATCTGGGAGGTCCACCAGGGCGAGGGCGTGGACAGCAAGTCCATCGACGACGCGTTCTACGAGCGCGACGTGCAGATGGCGGAGTTGGCGTTCCAGAGCCAAATGCACTTCGGTACGAGCTGGTATCGAAGCAAAGCGTTGTGCTGCGTTGCTGATTGACACGGTTTTGTTGTGCTACCAGCGTGCTTCTACGCGTACGTGAAGCTGAAAGAGCAGGAGGTGCGCAACCTCGTGTGGATCTGCGAGTGCATCGTGCAGAACCAGCGGGACGCCATCAACAACTTCATCCCGATCTTCAGCGACAGCGCGCCGTGGCGTGGCAAGGGCTCCAGCAAGCACTAAGCGGAGATCCGATCCCATCCGACCGCCGTCCGACTAACTCGACCGGAAGACAGACGCGTTGCCGGCGCTGGTCGCCCGTTCGAACCCTTGAATAAGCATTTATCTCTTCTCCATCGGACGCAGCACCTGTGCCCGCACTGCCGGTCAAGCCCGCCGTCCTTTGCGGCACAATGTGATTGGCCAATGCTTCTCGTTTATGTTGGCCGTGTTCATTTGCTGGTCGTCACCTTCGTCGCTCATTCGCAGGGTCCACGAGAGCCGCACACCTCCATGGTACTGTCCAGTAGGAAACGACGAAGAGCGCGCTGCTGCCTTGGCTCGCACTCACGTCCGACTCGTGCTTGCTGCGTGCGCGACAGAATCGCCTGGCTGCTCTAGCGCAGCGCTCGCTGGCGAGACGCTCGTTCTCCACGGCGCCGCTCTTCAACCGAGGTGCGTGGCGGCTGGAGCTCTTCGGGTCGCAAACTTACAGCGAGTGACACTTCTCTATCTACCCCCCACGCAACAGCGACCAAGAGGCAGCAGCGCAACAACGCCGCGCTCTTGGAGAACAGCGACGAGTACGAATACCTCAAGGACGAGGTCGCCCGCCGCCTCATCGACCGGCTGGAGGTGCGTTACGAGCCAATGCCGAGGAATTTGCGTCGCGCTCGATGTGCGTCAAGGTGACCGCGCCATTGTTGTCTGTTGTGTCGCTCGAGTGCAGGATATCGAGCGCGAGTTCCCGCTGGCGCTGGACCTGGGCTGTGGCAGCGGCCACCTCTACAAGAACCTGAGCGCCGACGACGGACTGGGCGGCGTCCAGAAGCTGATCCAATGCGACTCTGCTGGTGCGAGCTTGCTAGAGTTTAAGCAGCGTGGTGGTGAGTTCGCGTCTGACGTGTGTCCATGCTGCACCACGCAGAGAAATTGCTCCTCCGCGACGCCCTGGAGACGGAGAATACCACCACCTGTGAGTTGGGTAGCTAGCTCTGTGCTATCCTGTTGGAAGCTGTGGCTGAGCTGGTAGTCTGACTCAACGTGTTCGCTGTTTGCCGCTGGCCCATTGCAGTGGATACGTCACGTGTGGCGGCGGACGAGGAGTTCCTGCCGTTCCCGAAGCACCACTTCGACTTGGTCATGAGCTCATTGGCCCTGCACTGGGTGAACGACCTCGATAGCACATTCCGACAGGTACTGGACACGCTCAAGCCCGACGGCGCGTTCATCGGCGCGGTGCTAGGAGGAGACTCGCTGCAAGAGCTGCGGTACGCCAACGTGGAAATGAACGACCTGCCATCAAGAAAGGATCGTCGTGCTGACGCTGCGTAACATGTGACAGGAGCGCCTTCATCCTCGGCGACCAAGAGCGCCAGGGCGGCATCTCGCCGCACATTTCCCCGTTCATGAACGTCGCGGACGCCGGCAACCTCCTGTCGTCCACTGGCTTCAACTTGTGCACAGGTTTGGCACCAGTTGGGGTCTCACTTGATGGTCTCCAACCCCCACTGCTAACACTCTGCCTTTGACTACTGCCCGCAGTGGACACGGACTTCATCCAGGTGGACTACCCGAACGCCTTCGTGCTCATGGAGCATCTGCGCGGCATGGGCGAGAACCGCGCCGTGAACTCGCCAGGAGCGCCGGCCACGCGCGACTCGCTGCTCGCCGCCGCCGCCATCTACCAGTCCATGTTCGGCCACCCGGACGGCACGGTGCCCGCCACCTTCCAGGTCATCTACCTCATCGGCTGGTCGCCGCACGACTCGCAGCAGAAGCCGCTGCGTCGTGGCTCGGCGCAGCACTCGCTCAAGGAGCTCGCCCATGACTGAGTGTAGCCATTCACCATTCGCCGAGCACCCCCTCTATATAGGGAACGCATACTTTTAACTCAAAAGAGTAGAAACGTCTTGAAATGATTGCACAGAACAAATCGGTCTCGCTAGCTGCTTCGGCCGGTGAACACTTTACCACCGTAACAGTTAACCGGTAGAAGGCGGGAAGGCGAGGCTCATGGCGGACCCGGCGTGGGGCTCGACGTCGTCGCTCTCCGACGAGGAGACGGCGCGCGCGCTGTGCGCCTTCCAGCACACGGAGCCGCTGCCGACCCAGCGCCGCTGGCCGCTCCACCTGCCGCTGCCCGCGCCTCTGCACCAACGACGCAGTGGCAACCGCGAGATGCCGCAGCTTGGACCCGCCAACGGACGCTCGGCCTTCGGAGGCCCGGCCCGCAGCGCCACGTACCACGTGGTGCCCATGACCGCCCGGCGCAACGAAGCGGCGTCGGTGCTCGTGGACATGCACGCGCCCTCCACGGCGAGCGACGACTGGCAGCGACAGCAGCAGCGCAACATCCAGGAGCAGATCGAGCAGCAGCAGCGGGAACTGCACGCGCAGACGCAGCGGCAGCAGCAGCGGGATATGCACGTGCAACTGCAGCAACTGCAGGCCCAGATGCAGGCCCCGAGGCAGCAGCAGCCCCGGTACGCGTCCGGGGCCAGTGGATTCGAGGAGATGACGTGGAGCAACGACGGACAGACCGCGCAGGCGGCGTCGGTAGCTAGGCCGAGCTGGCACGACGGCGGACATGGAAGGGGGCAGGACTTTGCAAGGCAGCGTGAGCCGCAGACGCAGCAATCCGGCCACTATTGCGACGGCAGGCTTGGACGCAGTCAGCAACTGCCGGTAAGACCGACAACAACCCCCACGTCGACGCCTTTGTTCGTGCAGGATTACTGGGGAAGCTCACAGGTGTCGAGAAGCAGCAGCGACGAGATGTTTGCCCTTCAACAAGTTCCTCCACAACCAGCTCAGTCGCATTTGCAGGCTCGCAATGCTGACTTTGTTTCGATGAGCACACTCCGTCAGTGGGGAAGACATGAACCAATGCCGTTTACTGGAGTTCAGACGGATAGGCGGACACCGGCGTTTCAGAGACAGACTAGGCCACAGCAGCCCCAGCCGTATCACCCCACCGAAACAACAGAGCGTTGCCCTCAAGATGCAGGCGCGCAGCAGAACGCAACAAGGTTCCACCCTGATGAGACTTTCCTGAACGGCATCATGAAGCACTTCCCCACGGGTGTCGGGGCTTCAGCTAGTGTTCCTGCCACCTCTGCTGGCGTTTCTTTCGGCTCGAACGCTGGACATGCTGCCATTCGCAACATCACGTCCATGTTCAACCCGAGCGCGGATCGGGCTCGATTTCAGACGCGGACAGAAATGCAGATACAGAGGCAGCTCGAAGCACATTCAAAGCCGCCAGTTCCACCCACGGGAACTGCGGTAGTCCCTGGAATATCGCTGGCGTCTGAATCAGCGCGTCTTCTAACTATGCGAGACCTTCTCAACGGGGACGATGGGTCTAGCAAGGCTGACCCGTCGAGAATTCGATTTCGAGGAAGCAGACAACAGCGAGCCCCTCCGAAACGCAAGACGCCGAGGAAAAAGACCCCAGCCAAGCGCCAGAGAATCCCCCAGCAGCAACACGAGCGAAGGCTTCAGCCACCGCCAGCCAACAGACTTGCCGGAGGCATCCAACCAAGACAGGGTGTCAGTCCAGTCCCCATTGGGGCTTCTGGACTCGTCGCCAAGCCGTCCACACCCATGTATCGAGCATTTATGGAGTCTCGAGCCGCACGGGCGTTGGAGCAGACAGTCGACCACGCGAATACGAGACCAACCTGGATGACCCCACCTTTAGAATTGCAGCAACCCACTCCTGTCACCCAGCTGGCAACCAGTCGACGCAATGGTCAGGCTGTTGATTTTACCACGCAAGGACCGAATCCAGCCAAAAGAAAGAAGTTCGCTGCACCTCATGGTCTCTTCAGTACCCACCAGTCTGGCCATCAGCCGGCTGTAAAGGCTCGTATGTCACCGACGGATGAAGCAAAGCCAGATACCGTTCTGGATAAGGGAGCGCCCGACTGCCTGCAACCGCCCGACTGCCTGCAACCAAATACTTCTGAAAGCTGTCAATGGACGGGTGAAGCCCATACGATCGTTAACGGACAGGTCCAAGTTGGGGGTGAACTTGATTACCCAATGGATGGAGCGTTTGGGCTGCTACAGCGGCAACAAACGGCTCCGAAACTCACCGTACCTGAGAAGTTGGTGAGCAGCCTTCGACTTGTCGAGAATGGTGACACCGGTGCTTCATCAAAGAAGAGACGCAGAGCAAAGTTGCCTGCGGCATGTTCACAACTATCGACTTTGGCAAGTGGCCCTCCACAAAAAGCTCCTTGTGCGCAATCTTCGAATGGGGAATTTCCTACGGTGTCAGGACCAACAGCTGCGAGTGCAGTTACCTCGTCGTCGATGGTACAGATACCTGCCGTATCTCGCCCACCCCGTGTGGAGAATAGAACGGTGGTAATATTTTGTAAGCGGGACTTCATGCGCTATCAAGCAGCGAAGATTTGGCGCAAATACCAAGAACAGCTCAAGAAACACGAGGAATGGCGTGAAGTTCGCGTTGCCGGCAAGCGTACACGGTATCTGAATTCTCGCTATGATAATGAGCTTCAAAAGACATGCAGAAGAACCTACATACGATCCGGAAAGCCGCGTAGAAAAACGTCGCAGGACACTCGCAGTCACAAGGCATCAATACCAACAGCAGGCTCAGCCCCGGTGGATTCTACAGTATCTGCATCTACGTCAGTTGAAAATGGCGGTGATGAGAGGATCTCTACGACAGGGGAACTTGGTCAGACAGCTGAGGGCGAGTCTGCTGGTTCTGGGGTCTCCTCCGATGTTGGCGGTGCCCATTCGATAAGCGCACAATCTGGCATAACTGACAACGACAATCCCATGAGGGTACAAGATGCATCAGAAGCACAAGGAAAGTATCCGTCAACGGTTGAAGACGAAACTAGGAGTGCGGGGGCGTCAAGCGTGTCGACTAACCCAAGTAATGGCGCCATGGGATACTCTACCGACGCAATGCTGCAACATGGACTCGACGTCGCAGCGTCCAATGGTACGCTCGGAACTGCATCCGCCGCTGACATTGCACTCGAGGGCGATGCCATCGCTGATACGTCGTCTAGTGGCAGTGTTGACATCGCCAACGCTACAGCTGAGGTCACCCCTCCCACCCCGGATGCAGTAACCGACCCCTCCGTCGCCAATGCATTATGCACTGGAAGTGGCCAGGCCAAGAACGCAGCACCCGAAAGCGATAATTCCCCCACTGCTGCCGACGAACCACCCAAGGGAGGTATCGTCCCCTTGATCGCTGAATCGTTCTCTAATTGCACTATCGAAGCCACCGGCTCGGAACTCGATATTAATGTTGGATCCGTCGTCGCCAATGCAGAGGTGGGTATCGATACCGTCGCCGTTGCTGATGCACCATCTAATGGTACTATCAAAGCCAGTGGTTTGGCACCTGATGGAACTCTGGGCAGTGCCGTCGCGAAGGCAACATCTGTTATTGCCGTCGTCACTAACACAACTTCCGATGTGGATATGGATACTGATGCGAAGGCGGGTGAAGATACTGAAGACCATTTAGGGAACGATGGCGCTCACCCTTGTGGGGAACCAAGTTCCCAGTCGTCGGTCGAAGCCGTGCTGTTTACACTGGAGCAGAGTACAACCGTCGCCGAGGGCAAACACTCGTGTACAGATGCTGGTACTCGGGAGGACGCGCCTCCGGGCCAACCAGGATGCCCAGCTGTAAGAGGAACAATTGGAGACGCAGCTGCTTCTATCGAGATGAAGCCACCTTGTCCAGATCCTGCTACGCATGGAGATAGTGATCCGGATAAGTCTTCAGATGGAGTGAAACGAAACACCGGCGCGGGGACTGAGGGCTTGTTGTCGGATATTAGTGAAGAAGCCCTCACGTCAGCAACGATAAAGACCAATGGTGCGGATTCTGTCGAGACCAAGCAACTCTGCACGGATTCTGCGACTTTGCACGATGTCCACCGGGACAAACCAGCATACACTGATCCAGTGACCAATAGCAACGGCAATGCAGCCGTATAAGTAGTGATCAACAACGAAGATATCAATTGGGGTGCGTTGGCTTAGTATTGGAATCGCGGATACGTGAAACCATGGCCTGCTTACTTTGCGAGCCTCCTACCGATCCCGCTCGTCTTCGTTGTTGTTGGTGATTTCATTCCTCGTGGAACGGTGAGCCTTTGGTGCCGCCTTTCTTGCCCCTGAGGATTTAGCGAAGGTTGAGATCGGCTTCCTCATCGAACTGCCGGTTCTAGCTGTGCCGTTGTTCCTGGCCATCGAAGGAGCAACCGAAACTGGAGTCTGCTGCCTCAACAGATAGTCCAAGGTGACTCCGCGGGCTTTGAGGGCCTCCTCCAGGCGGCTCAACTGGGCTTGAGCTTCTGCCAAGTCGCGCTCTGCTTTCTCAGCTCGAACTT
>JAGDFM010000694.1:0-14384 GCA_019155715.1 Phytophthora pseudosyringae
CGTCTTCTCATTTCCGTCCCGATTCTTCTGTCGGATCATTTCGTTAATCGCAGCCCATCGCTTGAGACGTTCGGGGTGACGATGCATTGCCGTTCGTGGAGCTGAGGGCTCAATTAACGCCACGTCAACTCCAGCACCCTTCGAAACCACCACCAGCACGTGGATCTGCCCCGACTTTGGAGCGCGCCCTTTCCGTTTGGTCATGCTGTTAGCTGTCAACACTTCCTCAAGTGTCCTCGTAGCCTTCATCTTCTCGCCATCGATCATCGTTTGAATGTCTTGATGTGTCTTTCCTTCTTCCAACTCCAGCGCAGCAGGATCATCGTCCGTCAGCCACGCGTCGCCCTTCTTCGCCAGGACGAGCTCCAGCTTGTCCGCATCGATATCCTTCAAGTCGTTCGCCTTCTCCTTCTTGATCTCCTTCTTCAAGTCGCCCGCCAGCTGACTCGTGTCGATGTCTACAGGGAACACGCTCCCTTCTCCAACGATCGCACATACAAGCTTCACCATCTTTTTTCAAGCGGCAGATTCTCGAATGAGAGAGAAAGGAGGGGGGAAATCTTATAATCGTACTTAAGAAGGGGAAAAAGGTGTGATGAACCCTAAAGTTACCTCACGTGATTCCAACCAATGGTGAGAGGTTGTGCGGACGCTTCAGCTGCAACGCCGCTCTCCCCTGACCCAGCAGCCGCGTCGATGAAACCAACACCTGGGCATTAGAAAGCGGTTAAACCTGTCTACGAACACTCCTGAAGCGTTGGGTGCCTGCTCGAGCTCTCACGTCTAAGAAACCCTATCAGCGCATTAGAAACGGTTAAACCTATTCTCCTTGTAGAATAAAGCTAAGAAAAAAAACCTCTGTCTTTGGTGCTGAACTATTACTACTTAAGTAAGCCTGGTCATGAGCAAAAACACTCGCACCGAATCGACGCACATGGGATTGGGTACCTGACCTGTCGTGTACTCGTACCGCGCAATACTGGACAGCTTTGGCGCCATGTTGAACACGAGCGCCATGGTCAAGGACCGTACCGAATTATGACGCCAATACGCGAGACCGAGAAGAAGATTTAGTTGAGCGACATACGGTGACGAGCCAGCTGAGCGTCATCATGACTGGGAGCCAGAAGCCACCCGAAATGTGAAACATGTTCTCTTTATTGCTGAAGAACTGCGGAATCGCCTGTGTCATGGCGTCGAACGCAGAGACGCAGGCTCACAACGTTTGACCGCAGACACCTCAGAACGTGCCGCGCACTGAAATTCTGAGCTGCACTGTGCACAGCACGTGTCAGATACCGTCTTAATCACCAAAACCCTGAGCGTGTTCGTGAAAATGACCGGACACACCAAAGTGAACAACTTACGCTCCTCTGTCCTGAGCTTCCGATGGACGGGGCTCTCCATCAGCTCCCCCTCTTCCAGAAGAAGAAAATCCGACTGAATATCAGTCTCCATGTCTCAGGTGTACGACTGTTGCGTGGCATCCAGCTCGTGAATAACAAAGCGCTCTGCAGCGGCGCCTTAGCCTCGACTACGACGGTGGGGAACTCTTCATATTGGCGTCTTGTGTTATTCAAGTCTCACATAATATGTGAAACTTCTTTCATTTTTTCGTACGCATCCAAATCTACAGCTCGGTACTCCTTGGATAATCCGTTGTCGTTAGGAGTTTGCACAAGCGTAGAGTTGGATGAGCGTCGTTTACGGCTTCGAAAAAAATGATGCATCGTCCACAGCTAGGTGTGCGAGATTTTCCCGTACGTGTCTAAATCCACAATCGACTACGTTTATCGTGTGACACTTTACAAAGAACGCCAAGGTAGCGAACGGCGAGCCGCCAGCTGCGATAATAATAAGACGATCTTGAGCTTAGTGGCGGAGGACATATCGGCTGACTGGGGAGTGCGCAGCATGGCTGGCAGGCGCGGTGGGCTTCGTTGGCTTGGGGGTAGTGAACTTGTTCTGCCGAGTCCAGTCATTCTGAGCTTGCTTCCCCACCAACAGCCTCTATCAATACGGTTAAGTGAGAGAGGCCCTCTGCTTTCCGGCCTTGTTGGCGAGCAAGAAAGCTTAAAACGGCTGGACTCGGCAGAACTAGTTTACTACCACGCGAACCACTAACGTTGACCTAATTTTGGATTCATCAAAAGATATGTGCACTCCACATTACGAAAAAATGTACATTGTGTTTCGGACCGAAAGGATGAGATCGTCGCCAGCAGTGAAGTTTTTCCGAGCTTGCTGAGCACCTTTCTGCTGCTTTGTTGGCGTGAGAGACGCGTGACTCTCGCCATCTTCGGATGCATCCTCCAAACGTAACGATCCTTCGCTCGTGTGTGCCATTCTTGCTGCCTGTAAGTCACTGCTGCACGGACCTGCCGACTGGTCGTCAGCGCTCTGCTGCCAGAGTACTGAATCTCAACGGGATGCTTTGACAGGTCGCATCGGCGGCTGACTCTAACAGTTTAACTCAAATGTAGCCATCTCACGATAAATCCATATTTTCCCAAATTTTATTCTATTTGCCAGTTCCACTATATTCGTGCGTGTTCAAGGCTCCCAACCAGCCACTTTCCACATACGAAGCCAAGTGAACATGCCGGTGCTGACGACCAACGCTAGCGGGGCCGCGCCGCCCGTCGTGGGCGTGCTGGGCGGCGGCCAGCTGGGCCGCATGATGGCCAACGCGGCGCACCGCCTCGGCCTGCAGGTGCTGGTGCTGGACCCGCTGGGCGCCGAGTCTCCGGCGGGCCAGACGGGCCTCAAGGCCGTGGCCGGCAGCTTCACCAAGGAGGAGGACATCGCCAAGCTGGCCGAGCAGTGCGACGTGCTGACGGTGGAGATCGAGCACGTGAACGCCGCCTTCCTGCAGCAGCTGCAGGACGACAAGACGGCCAAGTTGCAGGACGTGCACCCAGCGCCGGCCACCATCGCGCTCATCCAGGACAAGTACCAGCAGAAGCAGTTCTTCGCACAGGTGCAGGGCGTCGCCGTGGCCCCTTACGAGATCGTCACGTCGCTGCAGGCGGCCCGCCAGGTGGGCGAGCAGTTCGGCTACCCGTACATGCTCAAGTCGCGTCGCTTCGCCTACGACGGCAAGGGCAACGCCGTGGTCAAGAGCGAGAAGGACCTGGTGGACGCCTTCGAGAAGCTCGGGGCCAAGCTGTTGGCCAAGGAGACGGCCGACGTGGACGCCAAGCAGCTGGCCGAGGAGGAGGCCAAGCTGTACGTTGAGAAGTGGGTCCCGTTCGTCAAGGAGCTGGCCGTGATGGTCGTCAAGGGCGCCGAGGGCGACGTCCGTGCCTACCCCGTCGTGGAGACCACGCAGCGTGACAGCATTTGTGACACGGTGCTGGCCCCGGCGCAGATCCCCGAGGACGTGGCCAAGCGTGCCGGCGAGATGGCACAGACTGCTGTGGCCCAGCTGGAGGGCCGCGGCATCTACGGCGTGGAGCTGTTCCTGACTGCCACTGGTGAGGTGCTGCTGAACGAGATCGCCCCGCGCCCGCACAACTCGGGCCACTACACGATCGAGGCCTGCGAGACGGACCAGTTCGAGCAGCACCTGCGTGCTATCACTGGCCTGCCGCTCGGCAGCTGTGCCCTGCGTGTGCCCGCGGCTCTTATGGTGAACGTGCTGGGCGACGCGACTTCGTCCGAAGACGTGAGCTTCTCGCTGCTCCGCGACAGTCTGCGCATCCCTGGCGCCGTTGCGCACTTCTACGGCAAAGCGGGTGTGCGTCCTGGACGCAAGCTTGGCCACGTGACCATCACGGCGCCGAACCTCGAGGAGCTGATCAAGCGCGCTACGGCTCTCTCGCCAGAGGCGGCCAAGAATTCGGGTCTGCTCAAGCTGGACCGCAAGCCTCTGGTGGGTATTGTCATGGGCTCGGACTCGGACCTGCCCACGATGGCCGCTGCCGCCGACATGCTGGAGAAGTTCGGCGTGCCCTACGAGCTTACTATTGTGTCTGCTCACCGCACGCCTGCGCGCATGTACGAGTACGCCCAGAGCGCCGTCGAGCGCGGCCTCAAGGTCATTATCGCCGGTGCCGGCGGTGCTGCTCACTTGCCGGGTATGATCGCTGCGCTGACGGCGCTGCCTGTTGTTGGCGTGCCCGTCAAGACCTCTACGCTCAACGGTGAGGACTCGCTCTTGAGCATCGTGCAGATGCCGCGCGGTGTGCCCGTTGCCACCGTTGCCATCGGCAACTCGACGAACGCCGGCCTACTGGCCGTTCGCATCCTTGGCGCTGGGGACTCGTCGCTCATCGGGGCTATGGCGACGTTCCTGGACACCCAGAAGCGCGAGGTCGACGAGAAGATCGAGAAGATGGCCACCAGCGGCTGGAAGCAGTACCTCCAGAACATGTAGAAGCACTAAATAGCTGCATGAACTAGAGTGAACTTGAGCCGCCGGGCTGGAGCGTGAACAAGAAGGGGGTTTCTGTATTTTCAGTTTGTCTGTGGCCTACAGCCTGCTGCATTTTGTATCTACTTGTTCTTCTTGTTCAGCTTGAGGCCCTTGAGCTGGTTCTTCAGCGTCTTGGGGGTCTGCTTGTTCTGCCGCACAACTGCTTGCTCGACCTCGGTGCTGCCGTGAGCCGCCACGTTGCGCCAGTAGAGCAGACCCGCCAAGCTAACAGCGAACATGACGAAGCTCAGGAACCAGATCAGGAAGCCCAGCGCCGCCTCGTAGAACTCCGCCGTGAGAATCGGGAACTGGCTCATGCCGCGCAGGAACGGCGTCACGTTCTCTTTGCTCAGATCGTCGCCCAGTCTAAACCCACCAAGGTTGGGCAGCGCCGTCGGGTCAGGCAGCACGTTCAGCGAAGCAGCGTCCAAGCCCTCGGGCGTGAGGCTGGCAGGGATCGACACATTTGGCGCCACGCGCTGCAGCACCCACGAAATACCCTTGAAGATACCGAGCGGAGTCGCCGTTTGCTTCATCAAGAGCTGTGCTGATGCCAACAACGCACACACGGGCGCAAGATACTGCAGCGCGATGATCGGCACGTAGTTGAACTGGAGACGCACCTTGTTCTGCAGCAGCGTGCCATCCACCAAGCCCGGGCGGCCCACAAGGGATGCCATCACGTCACGAGGCTCGAGCAGGAAGTACTGCAGGTGCGTTCGGAAGCAAACCAAGCGTACCAGACATGCCACGAACACCGCATACACTCGGAGCGCGTGGAACTGCGACTCCGTGAGGCTGTACCACTTCCAGACGTCCGACGAGGTCGCGTCGGTCAGTCCCAGCACCTCGCTCTGCAGGCAGTCGCGGGTTAGCGCGCGCGGAGAGCACTTGACGAGCTCGGCCGGCACCAAAATGTTGCTCGAGAGACGCGGCACCCACATCGCGCAGATGAGCACGGGGAAGAACATGTTGAGGTGCAGGAAGAGCTTCATGGCCATGGCCGTCTGCTTGTCCTTGATCATCTCTGAGTACATGCGCGCGAACCGGAACGACGGCAGGAACGTCGTGCACGTGAAGATACCGGCGAACAGTGCAAAGGTGAAGAAGAGTGAGACTCGCGCCATCTCCGCCAGCGGCGCCATGTTGACAAAGTCCGCGTCCGCGAAGCCCAAGGAGCGCAGCACCATCTCCACGCGCCCACCGGCCAGCTGGGCCGCCCGTTCCAGGTCAAAGTCGAGCGCGTCCTTGGGCGAGAGGATGATGAAGCCCGACACGATGAGGCCGATGAAGCCGACGGCCAGACCCAGCCGGGCCTCGTAGCCCGTCCAGCCCTGGGCGAAGTTGAGCTGCAGCGGGAACCAGAGCGCCACGAGCATGGCCGACACCAGGCCGTACGTGGCCACGTCCACCCTGTCGTCAGCGTCGTCGGCCGCGGCGCTGAACCACGCGGCCGTGAAGCTCACGACGCTGCCGACCCAGCAGCCGACGGAGGCCGAGGAGACCAGCACCACCAGCATCTCGTACAGCTCGAAGAAGAGCGTCTGGCTGAACACGCCAGGCTCCGTTTTGGCCACGCGCACGTAGAACGCGTCCATCTTGTCGGCCGCGCTGAGTGGCTGGCCGGCCGGCGCCTTGCCGGCCTTGGCGGCGCCCTTGACCGGCGGCTGGCCGTTGAGCGTCGCGATGAGCTCGTCCTCGGGCGGCAGGAAGAAGGTGAGCCCGTTGACCAGCCACGCGGCCAAGCTGAAGTGCGAGCGCAGCCGCAGCTGCACGAAGGCCAGCAGCATGCCGGCCAGGAACTCGGGCGGGAACAGCGCCATGGGATCGAGGAAGGCACCCGCGGAAGGTTGAGGATGCGGAGTTCGTTTGGTCGTCACGGATTGACGAAAGAAGTATTCACAAGATCGTCAAAACACGTATGCTTCAAAAACACTAATTCGACAAAACACGTATGCTATTAAAATCACTTGTTCGACAAAACACGTATATTGTGTCGAAAGACGTATGCTGCGTCGAAAGACGTATGGCACTAGATGACGAAAAATCAAAAGCACTGGTTCTGTCATTCCGAAAAACGCAGACCATCAAACCACCAATGGTCATGGAGGTTCGCGTGCGGCGCCTGTCGGCCGCTGCGGAGGACGCGCCGATGGAGCTGGCGGACGAGGCGCAGGTGGTCGTGGTGACGCCCGGCCAGGTGATCAGCACGGAGACGGGCGCGTTCCTGCGCGGCCACGGCACGTACCTGAGCGGGCGCAACGAGCTGGTGGCCAGCGTGGCCGGCGTGGTGGACAAGGTGAACCAGCTCATCACGGTGCGGCCGCTCGTGTCGCGCTACATCGGTGAGGTGGGCGACATCGTGGTGGGCCGTGTGGCCGACGTGGCCAGCAAGCGCTGGAAGGTGGACGTGAACGGCCAGCAGGACGCCAGCCTCATGCTCAGCTCCGTGACGCTGCCCGGCGGCGCCCAGCGCCGGCGCACGTACGCCGACCAGCTGCAGATGCGGGCCTTCTTCGTGGAGAACGACCTCATCTCGGCCGAGATCCAGGAGGTCCGCTACGACGGCTCGCTGAGTCTGCACACGCGCAGTCTACGCTACGGGAAGCTCGAGAACGGCCAGTTCGTGGCCATCGCGGCCCCGCTCGTCAAGCGTATGAAGCAGCACATGGCTACACTGCCGGGCATCGGCATCGACGTGATCTTGGGCACGAATGGCTACATTTGGGTCTCTCGGAGCATGGCCGCGCTCGGAGGCGACGACGACGAAGACACGGCCAGCAGCAGCATGGAGACCCGCGTGGAGGTGCTCACGGCCAAGAGACAGCTGCATGCGGCCACGCCCATGAGCGTCGAGGACCGCCGGAAGATCGCGCGCGTCTCGCAGGCGCTGCTGCGACTCAATGAACAGTTCCGCATGATCACGCCCGATAGCATCATGGCCACGTACGAGCTGTTGGAGTCACAAGGTAGATAGATAGACACATGAACAAGGTTGGGTTACTACTACAGGCGGATACTTCACTATTAGTTCTTCTGAAGTGTTTAAACTGTGGTTACTACTTCTCTCTTTTTGTGGACATCGGCGTTCCTGGGGTTTGCCACTGTGTTGCCGATGAGCTTTCCAGCTCAAATCACGCAGTAATTCGCACTCCTCCAAACGCAACGCGTCAAGCACAAACAACTGCCGGTGGCTCACGAAGCCACTCTTCCCATGTAGCCATACTGGTGGCTTGGCATCCATTTTGATGAAGTCACTGAAGCATTCGCAAGCAGAGCTACTGCGGTTCACACTCCTGGTTAAGCCACAACTTGACTATTGGCAATAATTTATTGCCCTCCGAACTTGCAATTGTGGTCGTTGCTTGTACCATTAGACTCCAATTATTGTAAGACCCTGCTTGCGGCCGTCTACCCAACTTAAAGTTCAGTGCGCTGCTCACGTTTTTCAAAGATGTACACACCCGCCTGGCCTACCCGAAACACGTGACGCGTTTCAAGTGTCCATACCCTCAAGGCTCGAAGGTAGGACTATTTCATAGGAACCAATTGTTCAGGTGCGAATTTCTAGCAAGAAGCGTCGTTGCCTCTCACTTACCGAGCGACATTCCGACGTCGCAGCCTACAACACGCACACAAACGTCGTATGGCCACGTTGTATTACTGCAGCTGAGGTTGCCCAGAAATTGATCGAGTATCTCACTCCAAGACACTATTTGTCCGGAAATCGAGCATGGTCAACTCGAAAATGCGGCTGACAGGCAAGAAGGAACCACTACCATTCGTACATGGGACTATCAGTGCTAGAACGGGACTAATGGCTCCAAATTCGTGTTCTGACTGTGAATACAAATTTTGCAGCTGCTTGGCCAAAAAGTGTGTAAAACTGGGTGTACAATATTTCAGCACAACTGTGTGCGAGTTCTCTACGAGACTAGAAAATAGAACATGCTCGAGGTCGCAGTGCCTCCTGCAAGTGTGTCAATCACTTGGTGGCGCTTAATCAGTCCGAGTGGCAGCTTTTTGGATTTACTCGGTATGTATGTTTAGTTGTTGTAGTTGTCACACTAGCGATGTCGTTATCTCTGTAAAATGGAGCTTGATTGTTAAAAAAAATAAACTCCTGTTTGCAATACTTAAAACCTCTTGAGCTTTCAATAGGGGATTTCGTTCTCATCGCGGTGCTGGCTGGATCTTCGTCAAACTTCTTCACCGCTTCATGGTTTCAAACCCCTTTCTGGTACCGTAACGCACCACTTGCACCCCTCCAACTGTGAAAAACTCTCCTGAACCCACAGCAAGATTATTTCTGAGGCCTGCTGAATAGCATCACGAATGGTACGCTGGGAGCCCTCCACCTCGAACTGCGTGCGCGTAAGAATCCACCTCTAATGGGCATCTTACCATAGCGAAATGGCTGTATGATATCGATGGCGAGGGCTGTTCTGGTCGAGCTGTCGATGAAGCTGCCGAGAACGGATACCTGCAAATGCTGCAGTGGTTGGATGCAAATCATCTTATATATTCTTCAACGACTCACCTTGACGTCGTACAGTGGCTGCACCGAACGCAGCATGTGCGTTGCACTGCGACCGCTTGTATCTGGCTGTCAATAGTGGCCATCTTGAAGTTGTCAAGTGGATCTACGAGAACGCCAACTTTAATTTCAATATCGGTGGTGCATTGCAATCACAGCCAGCAATGGGCATTTGCACGTGCTACGGTGGTTTCACGAGTATTTCCCTAGCGTTTTTTTCGAGCAGTGCAATGGATGCAGCTGCTGGAAAGGGACACTTTGAGATAGTGATGTGGCTGCATGAGCACCGGGACGAAGGCTGTTCAGTGATGGCGCTGGTAGACGCTGCGCGTGGCGGTCACTTGAAGATCGTTCAGTGGTTCCACGTGCAATATCCAAACAAATGTATACCAGATGCGATGGATCAGGACGGACATATTGACATTGTACGCTGGTTACATGAAAATCGACGTGAAGGCTGTACCACAAGTGCATTATATTTTGCAGCTAGGAACGGCCACTTGGACGTCGTATTATTCCTACTGACATACCGAAACGAAGGGTTTTCGTAGCCGCGTGAGACATTGAGGTGCGGTGCTCGGGAGTGACTACCATCGTCCAAACGATAGATTGGGTGGAGTGTGCAGTGATCACTTGAGCCTTCTGCAGGCAGCTTTCAGTAGAAAACTTGCTTTCGTCCAGGGCTGTTTGAGATGTGTAGCAGAAATTGCAGTTGAGGAAGGAAATGTCGCAATTCTAGACTGGCTCAACCATTTCAACCTGGAGCTGTGTTCGCTCACTCCCATCCGTGATGCCGTTAGGCGATCTCACGTGGGGTTATTGCAGTGGTTCCATCTAAATGGATTCGAAGTGTGTGGCGGTTAAAACAAACCAGCTAGATGTGGCTCGCTGGCTTTATAAACACGGGAACACGATATGCTCGCTCAAGTTGATTGAAATAGCGTAACAACAATGTGCCGTTGCTGCGTTAGCTCGTAGAAAATGGACCACCACTCAATTTCTCAGTCGCGAAGACTTTGGTTATAAAATTCTGTCATGTGGAGATAGCAAGGTGGGTTTCTGAACCAGACCGAGTGCAGCTCGTACTGGACGCATTGCGTATGGAGGACATAAAATTGCAATTGGTTTGCAGTAGGTCGTGCATGTTTCCCACGTCACCACATCTAAGTGTCCGTGTTCTACTGCCAGCATTAACGCCTTCGACGAGCTGTGCTCATACAACCAAGACTTCTCGGCGTATTCGGGTGCAGTTCCTTTATTGTCCACAACATTTGCCAGTCGATACCTCGTTCGTACAACCACTTGACGATTTCGAGGTGACCATGGGTAGCAGCAACCTCCAACATATTCTCAAAGTCTGCTTTCCATGGTCCACGGCCGTCTTTTCTCTCGATCATCCATTGAAGTATATTCAAATGGCCACCACGCACTGCAGCACACACGGCCTGTCTCCATACTGGGGCAATGTATTCTAGTAGAAGGTCAATGGTTTGTTTCGATGCCCCTTGCTCACAAGCTTCGGTGGAGACTTCGTGTCTCAAGAACGGGGTGATATACTCGTCAATGCATCGAACGACGTGAGGTAGCGAGCCTCCGTTAGATGGGAGACAAACCCTCACCACGAGGAATGTGGCCGTGCGTCCATGGGAAGGTTTCACCATTCGTGTTTTACTGCACTAGAACCCGAGAAATGACCGGTTCTCGACAAATCAAGATGCTGTGCCGGATGGAAATTCTTGTATGCTCCTGGCGACCACGCTCCGAGGTGGTCGCCAGGAGCAATACAAGAATTTCCGAGGATTGAGGTGTTTCTCTAACATTGATGTGACTAATGACTAGAGAACACCACCATTGAAAATGAACTCCAATATCGAATGCTCAAGCGATTGAAAGTAATGGCAACTCCATCTCAAACTGAGCTCAAGCTCTATTTCTTGTAGCAATGGACTTTCATTATACTGCAAAGCGTGACAACAACAATTCTACTTAGGTACTACACGGCTATTAGTTCGCTCCTGCCGAATAAATCCTTAAAAACCGTCACTCGGACTGATTCAGAGCACCCAGCAGAGCTGTGGAAAACAGGATTGTATAGAGCAGAAACTTATGTAGTACTTCAAGTAGTTAGTTAACAAGAAGCAGCTACGAACGATTAAGATGCGATTCCTGCGAATGAAGTGGGATGAATTCTGAATCGGCCTTGGATGAGAGTCAAAAGTGACAAGTGTAATAACTTTGAAGGCATGATTGCCTCAAGTAGCTGCCAATCTCTTCATCTGCACCCATTTTCTGATGATGTAAAGCACCTCTTGATGCTGTAAAACACCGCTTGCACCACTTCAACTGTGAAAAACTTTCCTGAACCCACAGCAAAATACTTTTCGGGGCCAGCTGAACAGCATCACGAATGCAACGCTGTGTGTCCTCCACTTCGAACCGAGTGCGCGTAAGAATCCATCATAACACCTCGCGATCCTCTTTTACCATGGCCTCAAGCACAAGCTCCACTCGATCTGGCTCAGAAACCCACGCCTCTGCCTCCACGTGACGAGATTCCATCACCAAAGTCTTCGCGACTGAGAGATTGAGTGGAGGTCCATGTTTTACGAGCCAACGAAGCAACGGGACGTTGTTGTTTCTTCCAGCTGCTTCAACCAACTTGAGTGAGCATATCGTGTATCCGTGTTTAGAAAGCCAACGAGCCACGTCTAGCTGGTCGCACTGAAGTCAACTCGAGCAGGTCGGGGTCATGCACTTCGAATCCATTTTTAAGAAACCACTCCATCAACGTCACGTCACCTCGGCTGACAGCATCACGGATGGGAGTGGTCGAACGCAGCTCCAGGCCAAAATGGTTGAGCCAGTCTAGAATCTCCACATTTCCTACGTCAACTGCAATTTCCGCTAAAGATATTAAGCGGCCCTTTATGAAAGTAGGTTGCTTCGTGAAAACTGACCGCACCCTTTCCACCTGAGCACGATGAACTTCACCCAGGTGAGAATCCAAGTGATTGGGAAACTCACACCGCTCGTCAATGTGTACAGAATTGTTATAGGTAGGTATGGGAGCCCTGCCGTCCTGTGGTCCATTACGCACAACACCACGTCGAAGTGACCGTTCCAAGCTGCAGATTTCATGGCACGTGTTGTGCAGCTATCGTGTCGATTTTCATATAACCAGCGGACAACCTCAAGATGCTCGTTCGCAGCAGCTCCATCGATCGCTGGTACACATTTGGTTGTATAATGTCCGTGGAGCCAACCATGGTTTGCAGCTTTGAGCATTGTCATCATTGTACAGCCTTCGTCGCGGTGCTTATGTAGCCACCTCATTACCTCAAAGTGTCCATTTGCAGCAGCAACCTCCATTGTCATACTCGAAAAGATGTAAGGGATGCGCTCGTGAAGCCAACGTAAAACTTGCAAATACCCATTTCGGGCTGCGCCTATGCCGCACCATACGTCGTGGTAGTTGATATTGACGTCGACGTTCTCGTAGATCCACTGGACAACTTCAAGATGACCAATATTGGCAACCAAATGCAAAGCACTCGCGGTGCAGGGTACATGTTGCGTTCGAAGTAGCCATTGTACGAGTTCCAGATGTCCATTTCCAGCAGCTCTCATAATCCCGGACGCCGAACACGTTAGAAGGCGATTCGATTGCAGCCATTGCAGCATTTCCAGATGCCCATGCTCAGCGGCACCATTGACAGCTCGACTAGAACAGCCCTCGCCGCCCACGTTTTTCGTTTTTCAGTGAGGTACATTGATGTCAATTAGCTAAGCTAACGACTTCCTATGTCCGTGCTAGCATCCGTCCCTATGCCGATCGCTAGCTTGCTGCGGTCTAAGCTTACGCTTCCCCGCTACGTGCCGGCGGCAGTGATGTCCAGTCGGCCACAACATCCTCTAGTGTTGTGTGTTCCATTGTCGTGATCCAAGGAGCCATGTCTAGATCCATGTGCTGTAGGACCAAATTCCAGTCGAGCTTGTCGACCAGGGTGTCGTGTAAGTGGACTTGCTTGCTCTTGTTGCTGTCAATCGCAATGTTAGCGAGCGTGTGCACCATCATATTGCTGCTCCTCGGGTGATGATGCCAGCCGGCAATTCACCAGGCGCCTGCAACGCCAGTGAATGACGTTCAGATGTCGGGATTCCGGTGGTTTTCGACGGCGGTGTTGCCCAACCACCTTGCTGCTATCTCCAATAACGTGAAGGGGGGCATATCCCTTCTTTGCGCATTCTGTGAGCCCCGTGAGAAGCCCAAGATTCTCCGCCAGGTCGGTGGAGGCCCTGCTGCTGGCATAAGACATATGTCCTAGCCAACAGGCCTCAGTTTCAGCAACCGTTGTGCCGACCCTCAGCAGAATCGCGCCGCTCCCGTCTTGCCTAGGGTTCCGCGCTTCCGCCCTCCAAAGAGCAAGACGTACTGCTGGACATGGGCTGCAAGTATCCGACTGATTAGCAGGGGTGCCCCCCTTGCAAGACACCGGCGGAGAATTGTGGCCGCTGCCGCTCCAATTGCCGCAGTCCTTGTGTGTGCCATGTGCAGAAGTACTGTGCCATATCCTTGGTGTAAGCGCCTGTCCAGCATGGCCGTGTGATGACCGGCATCGGCCACGTTGAGTTCGTCAAAATGGTCTACCCTCCAGCGCCATACTGCATGCAGATACATGGCCGCTCCTATTTGCCAGCACCCCTCCGCCATCTCCGTTACCGCCTCCGTAAGGCAGCTCTGGTCAATTGATGCAAGCTTTAAGCTGTCTAGAACAGCCCACACTCCATCCGGGGTTGCAGGCAACCTCATTCCAAATATGGCGTGCTCTAGTCCTGCCTCAAGCAGTCCCAGTCGCCGCCAAGGCTGCAGCATGTGGCGCCTGAGCGTCACTGCTGCCTCGCACTGCCAGAACACGTGATGCAGATCCACGTCATCCTTCCAAATACGTGCGGGAAATGCTCATGAAGCCAACGTAGCACTTCCAAATGTCCATTTCTGGCTGCGCCTGTAGCCCACCACCCTTCCTCGTAGTAGTAGAAATCGACGTTGACGTTCTCGTAGAGCCACTTGGCAACTTGTAGATGGCCATTATAGGCAGCCATATACAAAGCTCTTGCGGTGCAGCTTACATTTTGCGTTCGATGCAGCCAGTGTACGACCTCCAGATGTCCATTTTCAGCAGCTCTGTCAGTCACGGACGTTGAACACGTTAGAAGGCCATTCGATTGCAACCATTGCAGCATCTCGAGGTGCTCGTTCCTAGCGGCTGCATCGACAGCTCCACTAGAACTGCTCTCGCCATCGACGTCATACAGCCACTTCGCTATGGAAAGATGTCCATTCGTGACGGCCCCATCAATTAGGTAGTGTAGGCGCCGCATGTGTGCGTGCGAAAGTTGTAGACCCACTGCACCACGTGAAAGTGTCCG